>OZ018332.1:89718248-89981643 GCA_963969495.1 Ceratothoa steindachneri | reverse complement strand
AAAGCAGCCATGGTTATTTTTTTATAAATTTTCTGAACTTCGCCGATTATATAATAATTTTAAGAAGGAATTCCAAACTAAATTTCCCCCCTTTCAAAATATCACGTTGCTAAAATATAGTTATAGAAGATATATAAAAATAAATTTTATGAACTTCACAATTTGTAATTTTGGGAGTTTTAAAAATTCACAAAATTTCGATACTTATATAAAATTCTGAACTTCAGCATTTTTGGGGGGGATATTATAAAAGAATTATTAGAAATAATTGCTAAAAAATTTAAATATACCTACGAGGTTTTGGTCTAAAAAAGAGAGCTTTTTTCGTGTTTTTATATATCAAAAAAACAAAAAAAAACATCCATCCCTTAATTTTAATACATTTTCTGAACTTCACGATTTGTAATTATTCTTTCAAAAAAACGTAAAAAACATAAGTCATTATTTGTCCACTAAAGAAAACATTTATTAATTTTTCAAACATTTTAAAAAATCCCGTTATACAATTATAAAGTTAGTGATGATATTGATGATGATGATGATGATAAGAACTAAGAACGAGGAGACTCGCACACTGCTGTATTCGACTCAGATTCTCCGCAACGAAATACTCCCTCGATCCCTCCTTTCGAGGCTAGCAGTGGTTGTTAGAAGACAGGTTGTATTCTCCTTCATAACTTTAAGCAGGCCGAGTACTAATCAGCTAAGTGCAAACCCAACCGTGCCATTGAAAAGCAATCGAGCTCGACGCTCATACCTCCCCCCCACACCCAAGCCTTTCTCTCGGGTACAAAATCATCGGGTGTACGTCGGTCGTGTGTGTTTGTGTATACGTGCTCACGGCTCCCGCCTGGAGCTGACGTGTGTAAACCTTTTGCCAATTTAGTTCTTTTGTATTTCTATATTGTATTCATTATTTTATTTTTATTTGTACAATAGTAAATATTATTTTGTATCATCCAGTTTGATATCCAGAACCTCCTAGTTAGTTGATTTAATTCGGCCAAGGAAAAAATAGTCACTCTTACTAGATTGAGTGCAACCCACGTTTAAAGTGCATCATTCAGGGCAAGGCCAATCGCAGAGTATCCTGAGGGCTTGCCATGTTCCGTTCCGAGTCAAAGGAAGCAAGCGGAGGTCAGGAAATCTAACCTGACCTACGACAGTCAAATTTTGGAGTTCATTTTTTATTTCATTCAGGATTTGCCATATGAATCGGTGCATGAATTGACTGGTCGAGACACTGGAGTTATCTGTGATTGGTTTAATTTATGTTGAGAAATTTGCTCGCAAATAGTTTGTGTAAAAAATCTTGGGAAAATGATTGGCACTGCAGAAGAGCCAGTTCAAATAGATGAAGCTAGATTTGTTGGACGTCGGAAATATAATCGAGGACGGATGCTGCAGGGAGATCAGGCACAAGATTCAACCGACAGTGAGGAAGACACATTGAAAGTACATGGGTGTTCGGACTGAAGAAAGGGGATGACTGCAGATATTTTTTATGTAGAGAAGAGAAAAAGAGCAACGCGAATAACCGAAAATTCAGAGAGAAGTCGAGGAAAATTCAGCCATTCACTCGGATGAATCACCAAGTAAATTATGTGGACCCAGCTACTGGAGCTCATTGAAAGAACATGGTTGAATTCCAAAATTCGAATACTAAAAAAAAAATGAGAGGCGTCAATGCAAAGACCTTCCAATCACATCTTTATTATTTTTGTTGGTGACTAATGAGGATATCGGCTAATGATCTTTTTCTTGCCTTTTTATCTAATATTTATTCCATTAATCGATAAATAACTCATTTCATTTTTTTTTATTTATCTTAAGTATGCAAATCAAATTTTACAAAAAATTGAGATCGCCTAACAAAGTAGAATCTAACCTCTTGAGATTGCATACCAACGTAGCACCTTCTCACGTGAAGGATGAGAGTAATTTAATAAAAGCACATTAAGCCAGCGTGGAAAGAATAGAGAATTGTATTGAAAGAAGAAAAGGGGAAAGGTGGGGGAGGGAGTGAAAAGGACTGCAGGGCAAACCGAATAAATTCTTAATAGTGGAGAAAGATATTCATACTAAAAACGCAGGGACTCCGATTTAAACTCCCTCTTCTGGGCAGGGGGATTCAAGGTCCGAATGGCCCTTAAAGGAAGAGGATACTGGGCAGGGCGCTCCGTTAGCACAGGCTGAGGTAATCGATAAATACTCCGTTTCTGCGTTTGGGGATGCGAAGAGGCTGTGCGGCTCCGCACCCAAGAAAATTTATGTGTACATGTACACACGTTTAAAAATTCCTATGTATATGAAAAAAGGGCGCAGGAAGCCATAAAAGTCGCATCCTCTGTTTATGTGGGAAGGAAAGCAGGGAGAAAGCGAAACAACCTCTCTTACTGAATTCACCGCTTGGATCGCTGCCACACGCTGGAAATTACGTTTGGTAAAGCAGACTCACAGCCAACATTCGACTGAAGAAGATTTTAAGGACGGCTCTCCGAAGGAATAAATACGAGAATACTTACTCGTATACGAGCCCCAGAAGAAGGTGCACTTCACACCTCAATTTCATAAATTTCAATCTCATTTTTCACTTTCATCTATTGTCTCTTTCACCGTTTCCTATCCCACCGCCCAAATCCTCCCATTAGGGGGGTCTAAAAAGAGAGAATAATTCAACCTCGTCCCAACTATGCAGGGCAGTTGTAACTGCATAATTGGGTGTGCGGGAGGGAGGAGGGTTGAGGATTAGCCTAATGCCAGATACCCGTACCAGAGGAGCCCCCGGACAATGGGCCGGGTTGCATCTTCTGAAGGGGAGTCTAACCACTCCACCTGTAGGGCCCCCTCCTCCCAGACCACTGAGGGACATGCAACAGTCTCTGTGTACGGAGGAATCAGCCGCAGTTTTTAATTCCATCGAGGAGACGGCACCCCAGGTTCGCGATGGTTGATTACGCGCTAACCCTGTAAAATGTCCGTCACATTTCACCCCTCGAGAGGAGCCCAGCCGGGTCCATTCATTCATCCATCATCATTTGATTTTTGACAGCCAAATTAGTAGAGGCAGGGCCACTAGGAAGGGGGAGGGACCACACAGCACACAAGTGGAAGAAAATTTCGAGCACTGAAGACTATCTCTAAGAACTGACTGAACCAGGGAAACAAAAACCGGAAAGAGGAATACTAATACGGACATTGTACACAGAACTGAAGATTGCCCTCAAGAAGCTCATCGACGTGCCCAATGGCTACATTGCCCTATGCCACAGGCAGGGCACGTTGAACGCCTGGTGGCACTGGGCGGGCTAAAGGCATTAAACAGCATCAGCCTGGCCCCCAAACTACCGCCCCAACTCCTAGCCAACCGCGCTTTCATCTGCCGTAAGGTCGACGTCTACGTGGGTTCACATACCAAAGAGGAATTAAAAGAAATCGAATGAGAAAATCAGCATATGACAAGGTCTGCTGGCCAAAAAGTCGCGTGCCCTCACATATTCTGAATAGCCTAGCCTAAACTTGCCTAGTATAGCATAACATAGTATAACCTACCCTGTTTTAGCCTAGTATAGCCAGGCCTAACCTAGCATAGTATAGCTTACCTTACCATACCTTAGCTTAGTATAACCTAGCCTAGCTTAGTAGACCCTAGTATAGGATTGTTTAGTGTAGCCTAGCATAGCCTAACCAGATATGGCTTAGCATTGCATGCCAGAGCATAGTCTAGTATATCCAAGCTATAATAGGCCATTATAGACTAGATATTATATCCTTGCATACGATAGCCTAGCCTAGCTTGGTATAGCCTATCCTAGCATAACCACACATAACATAATATAGCCAAGCGTATCATATTATAGCATAGTCTAATATAGCACACCATACCCTAGATTAGAAAAATCTTGCAAAGCCTAACTTATTATAGCCTTGGTTAGCTAGTAAATCGTAGCCTAAAATAGTATTACCTAGCATATCCCTCCCTAGCATATTATACTTTAGCATACCATAGCCTAGTATAACCTAACCTAGCATTAACTCTCCTAGACAAGTATAGCCTATACTATTCTATTATACCCTAGTCAAGGATAGCTTAGTATTGTCTAGCCTAACATACTATAAGCTATCCTAGCATAGCATTTTATAGCCTAAATTAGCATAGTATATCTTACCCTTGTACATTATATCTTTGTATAGTATAGCCTGGCGTACAATAGCTTATTCTATGCTTGCCTAGCAGAGTATAGCATATTATAGCCTAGTCTAGCAGAGTATCGGCCAAATAGTTATGATGTTATTGCCAAAACAAAATAACTACCGGGCTAACCTTGGGAAGACTTTGGCAATTAAATCATTCGAAAGGGAATATAAACCAACATAAGGGTATGTTATTTCACTAGAATCGGGCGAATAATTATGATGCTATAGCCAAAACAAAATAATTCCCGGGCTAACCTTGGGGGGACTTCGGCAATTATATCATTCGAGAGAATGTAAACCAACATAAGGGTTTCAAATATCGTTAAAATCGACTGAATAGTTATTATGTTATTGCCAAAACAAATAAATACCCCGGCTAACCTTGGGAGGACCTTAGCAATTATAGCATTCAAAAGAGAATGTAAAACAACATTTGTTTTTCAAATATCGTTAGAATCGGCCGAATAGTTATGATGTTATTACCAAAACAATAAAAAAGCAGAACGGTGACCGACCGACCGACTAAAAATAACGGAATTAATTAAGTTTGGACACCACACACACGTGTTTAAGGTCATCTGTGCCACAGCAGAAATAGCAGATAGAGCCGCGTGCAACAGAATACTCGCCTTCGGAATGAGAATATGGCCGGAAAACATGGAAAAAGAAAAATTTACAAACGTTTTCAATATTATGCCATTGAAGACCATGTCACAAAAATCTGCCCACACAATGACAGGGTAATTTGTTCTGAGTGCGGCAAAATTGGCCACGTTTTTCGCGAATGTTAGGAAGAGACAGAACAATGGCGGTCAATTGCCGCAAAAGGAAAGATGTGGTAAATAGAAAAGAACAAGAGGAAAGGAATGAAAAAGAAAAAAAGAAGTAATCAAACATACGCGAGCGTAGCGAAATCAACGGTTAACGGAATTAAGGAAAACACAAGAACCTAAAATTAACAAAAATGTAAACAAAGGAACGGGTCTGGATAATCTCGCTTTGTAATGTTTGCTCATGTGCACAACATTGCACAACCGGCGACTTTCGCAGATACATTAAACCTTCTACTCGAGAAAAAGGAAATAAGGAAGATGTGGTTCAGGCCTAATTTATGGGGTAACGGCGGGCAAAACCCTTCAAGTGAAGGATATGTTGGGAGTCGGAGCTACGCTGGCTGATAAAGAGACCCGAAGATACCGAATAATCTAACCAAGAAGAGAATGAAACCGAAAACAAAGACCGAACCGAACCGAATAAACGAACATAAAAGAAAACAAAAAAGCCTAGCAAAAGAGAAGTCACAAATTGAAGCGGACTCCGATACGGAGAACGATAACGAAGATGGTTGTAAATTCGAAGCGAGGGACTTCAAACTTAAGAGTCTTCGTACATGAGGCGTAGCCCCTACCAAAAGGAGCAAAACCTATGGACAATAATAAAGGAATCAAAAGAGGAACTTGTAAATGGACCCACGACGAGTCATCAATCAAGAAACTAATCGATGAAAATCGATGAAACTTTCGATAAAGTGACGAACGGAAAGTGGAAATTGACAAAAACAAGGCAAGGATTGAATAAAAAAAATAAATACAACAGAACATGGACCACACCACCTCGCCGATCGTACATTCTGATCCCCTCAGTAATGGAAATATTCAATAAGAATAATCCAACCATATTGCTGGGGCATCTGAATGCAAGTTGCAGGAATCCGGTTATCGGAGTAGGAACAACACGGGACAAAATTAAGAACTCTTGATGACAGGAACATAGTGAAACGAGCAAAACCCGAATTCCCAACTTTTATAACTGGAAAAGCATCAACCAGACCAGACATTGTACTAACAAGTACAAACTTTCCATATGATATATATATATATATATATATATATATATATATATATATATATATATATATATATATATATATATATATATATATATATATATATATATATATGGAACCAGTCCCTGTCCCATGTAGCACCACATTGGAATTCTGGTGACCATCAACCAGAATCCAATCCAGGTCCCAATAAAACCTAGGAAGTCCTACAGAAGGGCAAACTGGGAAACATATAATAGAATGCTGGAAGGTTATACTTAACCAGACCTGGAAGGGAAGAACCTGGAACAACTGGAATAATTAACAGACGCTCCCACACCAGAAAAGGACTGAGGAAATGAGAAGAAAAGCCAGAAACACCAAGAAAAAATACGCAGATATAAAAGAAACGGGTACAAACCGACAAAAGATTAAAGAACTAAAACGCCTAAAAAGTGAAATGATCTTCCTCATATAGGAACAGCAAAAGGATATCTGGAAAAGATTCATAAGAAAAATAGAAGACACTGAACAACCAAATAGATCATGCAAATTAATAATTATTAAAGGTAGACCACCAAGAAAAAGAATACAAATAAAGAACGAACAAGGGGAATATTTAAAAAGTAATCAAGAAATAGCGAATAAATTTAAAGAACACTGGAGCAAAGTGTATACCATCGAAGAGGAAGACAACCAAAGATATGACAGAGAGACGGAGGAAACAGTCCATGGATACCTACTCACAAACAGGGACAGAATTACCTCATCAGAAAGAGTGGACTATAGAACACAGGAGAACGAAGGATTGATAAAACATCACAGGAGAACTAAAAAGAGCCATCAGCTCGTTTAAACAAAAGGCCCCCGGGAAAACAGGCCTCACGAAACATAATTACGAGAGAGCCCCTGGAAACATAATAAGGGCCATAGCAGACCTCTTAAATGCCTACTTTAATATAGGACCGTACCCAAAGAAGTTCAAGCTAGCTAAGATGGTGTTCCTACTGAAACAAGGAAAACCACCCCAACAAGTTTCCAGCTACAGGCCAATCTCACGGGAAAAGTTCTCGAAAAGATATTAACTACAAGATTGGTTAATTTCCTCGAAGAAAACGACGAATACAACGAACATCAGTATGGCTTCCGAAAGGAAAGAGATTCAACTATGGCAATAGCCATAATAACGGAAAAAATCGCGGAGGTCAAAGCAGAAAAAGGGTACGTGGACGTGGTCCTCCGCGATGTTAAGAAGGCCTTCGACAAGGTCTGGGTTGAAGGACTCAAATATAAGCTCCTTCAACTGTGTCTCGGCATCAAGATGGAGAGAATGCTGGCCGTCTACATCTCCAGTAGGAGCCTATACATCTCCATCGAGGACCACTAGGGATCGACTTTCCACCTACAGGCGGGGATCCCTCAAGACGGGTGCATGAGTCCTAGCCTTTACGCGATATACACGGCTGATCTTCGGCCCCCAATAAGACCGGGGTGTATTAATATACAATACGCGGACGATATCAGCCAAATTATCGCATCACACTCCACAAACCCAAGATGGAAGGTCAGAACCACCGAAAGAGAAATAAACAGTATAAATGATTACGAATATAAGTGGAAAATTAAAACAAATATCCATAAAGTTAAAATCTTTCCCATATTGAAGAACAAGAAGGACCGCATCACCATCACGGCGTTAACTACGATTACGCGACGGAGGGAAGTGCATTGGGACTTCACATTGGCTCAGGAGGTTATCACGCGCACACAAATGCAAGGGTAGCAGCAGCCAAAATGAGTATAAAATTGTTATCCATTCTGGGTAACATGAACCTTTGAACCGATCTCAATGCCAACGATTTCAAAGACCAATAAAAGAAAACTTATATAATAATAACGAACACGAAAAGAAGAAATAAAAAATGATACGAGACATTATAAAAATAGCTGGAATAGATCCAATTAATACAACCCTAGAAAAACGGCGAAAGACATGGAATAAAATAGAAGAAAAACACCTAGCGATAAGTAGGATGCTAGCAATCCAATACTGAAACTACATAGACAAACGGTTCCCAAGCAGTAGGCTCCACCTACGGCCAAGGGAACGTGTAATCTATACTTGAGTGCACACGAATTCAGTGAAAATTTGTAAAAAATAATAATAAGAAGAAAATCAAGCAATCACAAAACAAAAGAATTAGAAGAAACATATATATATATATATATATATATATATATATATATGGAAAAATATCCAAGACAAATTGGTACGGTTAAGGTAATGGCATTATTAGACAACTGCTCTGCTTCAGGTCCAGCGGGAGATCCTATCCTCCTCGAATTGGAAGACTACATTTATAGGATAGCTCATCCGCCAGTCCAAAAAAAAACTAGTTTCAAAGTTACCCCTTTATGTCGCCTCTCTTACCGTCACAGAAAACCGTTATTATTAATATATTAACAGCGTTGTCTTAGCCAAAACGCTCGAAAGATGGAAAAATATCCAAGACAAATTGGTGCGGTTAAGGTAATGGCATTATTAGAATGAACACTGGAACAGTCAAAATATCTTTTGAATGTATCGTGAGCAGACCGTTACCACCAGTGTGAATGCTTACATTGAAATGCATTAAACATTATTGGACCAGACCGTGACTGGAGCAAGAGTGGAGTGTGACCGAACCATAGTGCGAATCAACCCTTAGGGTTAGTCTGTCACTTGCAGCGCGTCCAACAAAGCGTCTGCCGTCAGATCCAACTAAATTAAATTTACTTTCGTCGCTGAAGTGAATTATCTCCCAATCTTCATCTCTTCAAACAACAGAGATTCAGGATATTCGAGTCTGGCCTTCTGGTTGTTCTTACTGATAATTGGTTTGGTTGCTAGAGAACGGACTTTTAAACGAGATGCATGACGCCCATGGGACACTGTTAAACGCCTCATTTCTTGACTACTATTGGTATTAATCTTTCAAGAATCTCCTCCTGCAGTTTCGAAGGCAAACTTCGAATAAGCTTCGTCTTTTCGGACGGTGGTTATGCGGGGTCGACCGACTTTTGCAGGAGATTTATATGTTTTGTTTTCATTGTATAATTTCAGGACGCGCCAAATAACACTCTTGGACCTACCCACCTTATCTTAAAACCGCAGAAGGAGTCCTCCCCGAAGTCTTCAAGCGAATAATTCTCCGACGGAGCTCAGGAGTCACTTTTACGTGTGGAGTCATCTCTGAACAGTGAAGTGAGTACAACAATGGTGATTATACAGTTCTTACCTACCGAGCAAAATTTTACTAGCCTTCAAGAAACTTCTAAAATGTTCCTGAAAAAATTAGTTCTCTTATTTTGTACGTGTTCATATTTTATTTTGTTAGTTTAATTAGTATAATTTCTTGAACATACGATTGTATCATTTGAAAGCTTCATAAAATATATTAAATCTATGCATTTATGTGGCATGGAAATTTAATAATTTACATACTCAGCGTATTTTTGAAAATATTGTAATAAAGGAAAATGGTTCCCTTATTTTGCTTGATAGTGTAGATGTAGGAGAATTATCCTGCAAAATGGTAACGATACGCGATTCCTGCAAAATTACTGCGCGTTAAATAGGATGACCGAAGTTATTGGCGTTGGAAGATTGGGAACCGCACACAAACAAGGAGTAAAAAAAAAAGGATCGCTTGGAGACACTCCCTCAGAGAGTTTCCTTTCGCTTGGATTTTAATTAGATTGCGAGAGATTTCAAAGTGAAATGTGATTATATTTGGGTTTATGAAAGCCATTTTAATCCGTTTTCTGAAACTGAGTTTCTAGGACCAGCATTTTCGACGGAGTTTGGAATATCGTCAGTGAAGATGATGTTTTTTTTTTGTATCTGTTCTTCCATTTTTGATCAATAATTGCCATGCGAGGCAAAAGTTTGAGGGTCCGATGATAGCTTTGCAATTTTGCAATTATCTGGCGAAAATAAGTGGATGATTGTGTTCTAATCAACGGAACCTTTCCAATCCTTTTCAGTTGGTCTTTTATAATATCATAGTCTAAATAAGCTCCTGCAAGTGGGGTATTTAGGTAAACAGACATTTCTTTCATTGATACCTTTTTACCCGTAAAACAATTTTTGGTTGTCGGGAAAAGCATTATCATCTGAGTTCGGTTTCCACGAGTGTTACTTAGGCAAAATTTGAAAGATGATTTAAATTAGACTATAATACAATTACATTTTTGGCATTTTAAATTTAACCTTCTTTGTACACACTGGAGATGTTCCCGTACATTACCGAATTAGAAAAGTATGGTACTAGTGTCAACGAACTTTCGTTTATAAATGCTAAATTGCCGCCCTAAAATTTTATATTAAGAATTTTGTGTTCTTTGCCAACTTTCCTGATTTTGAATCGCCGGTGAAAATCCATCAGTAAAAATTCCCGCGCTTTGACATACAACAGTCATAATTTATAATAAGTATCACCTATGTTGACCCACAATTAGCGTTATGTTTGAAGCGAAACTTCCAAATAAAATTTAAGATTAATATACAATTAATAAATATTGGCGTACAAATGAATCGAAATTATATAGAAGATAAAAATAATAAAATTTTAGGAATCCTGGTTACTCTATATGTATTTCAATTTCCCCACATTGAAATTTAGAGCGGAGATGAACATATTTTAATAATTTTGCATTTATAAAAGATTTAAATACGGGCGAAAACAAGAGAAAATTGGCTTAATGAACAAGAAAGAAAAATGGGGGGGGGGGGTAAAGTTAAACCAAATCAGGTGTGATTAGTCCTCGGATGGAGTTAGATTCGGCGTTGCAATATGCTGGTAGTAGTAGTTCGCTATCCTGCCTTCGCTATGACAGATCCAGAGCGGATAATGAAATAGACATAAAGGTCAGCATGACAACAGCTGGTGAGCTCGAGGGCATCAGGGCCACTTGGGCAGGAAGTATTTATTGTTTTGACATCAAATAGCGTATGGTAGGAACCTTCGTCGACCCTGGGAAGGGGGACCTGTTCCGCGTCAGAAGTACGTGGATATAGATACCCATCGGTAGGATTACTTGGAACACACACACACACACACACACACACAAACACAGTGTGTGTGTGTTTTGCGGTGCGAAGACGGGTGGGGGGAATCGAACAGTGTTGTATTTGGCTGTGTGTGTGATGAGAAGTGTAAAATCTACATGTGTAGATCTTACCAGTGTAGGGGTAAGAAGAGCGGCCTCTCCAAATGGTAGCCGGATCTCTACTTTTGTGGCCACTCATGCTGGGATTGAACTTGGTAGAACGACGTTAGAAGACTAACGTCGTATGCTCTCGACTACCAAGAGCAATATGCGGTAGATAGCCTCGGTTGATCCCCCGTTAAATGACTTCTAAAAGAGTGCAGCTTCAGATATAAGCCCACCCAAAACCAACCAGCAGAGTTTGGACAATGGAGGCAATCTCTGTTTCGACTTCACTATTTTTCCACAAAATTGGATCGCCACACGGATCAACCCCAATTTTTCTCTGTTGCCAGAAATAATTCCTAACCTTCTCAGGCTACATTAAGCAAAATCGAAGCGTATATTTCTGATATCACGCATTATAGCTTGATTTTAGCACAGGGATATGAGTTCCCCCCACCCCTACCTCCAAGTAAGCATCAAGGGGGGCGCGATGAAATGGGCTTTTCTATTTTTTTTTTTTTACTCAACTGCGTCATTCTGACGACCGCCACCGAGGGTACGGTCGCCGAAAAAGTAGTAATCCTATCAATTTGGCTATAGGGAGGAAAGGACGAAAAAAACAAAGCCCCAAAAAAGGAATAAAGACAAGAGGAACAACACTAAGGGACAATAACCCCAAACCGCAAAGTCATGCTCCGGCGTCGGAGGGAGACCCTCCTCTCTCCGGCGCGCGAGCAAGGAACCAACACCCAACACTATATATAGTGGAAGAGGCCAGCCTCCTCCAAAAAGTTAAATAATTCGCAAGTTTGTGTGCACGCAGCCGTGCCGAGTATGAGGGACAAGCGGTAGCAACCCCGCTCGTCCCGGTAACGTGCACGAATATCACAGACTTCACAGCCCGAGTGCCGACTTTGGTATATTTGTGAAAGTGTGTAAGTTTCAAAACTTATCTATAAACGCGAATGTACACGCGGGTATGTAAAGTTCAGGCGTGTATTTTGTCAGGGAACTTTCATTCTACGTAATTTGGGGTCTTCTCGTGTCTTTTATTTGGCCTCTATTTACTAACGCTCTCCAAAACAAGCAACCCCCCTCCCCTTATACCTTTAATTAATGGGTTTAGAGAGTCTCCCTAGAAAGTCCTCACCTAATTACCGTCCCCCTCTCCGTCCATAAGAAGGCTTCACCTGATTAACGGGTCTTGCAGAACGCCCTTTAGCACCTGGGTCCTCCCATTCCAGATGATGAATGGAATATGTAATATACAGATCCATTCCCACTTTTACTTTCATGTTTTATTATAATTATCAAACTCAAAATAATCACTATATTTTAACTTTGGGATTTTCAAGATGTTTTTCCTTTCAAAATAAGTTTATGTTAGAAAAATAAGGATAAGAGCAGACAGAAAATGAAAGTATGAAGGTAAAGAGAAAGTGTTAAAGAGATTAAGTTTGAAAGAAAAATAGCAACCTGATTAATCAACCTTCAAGATCAAAGAAAGGAAACCAGAAATATGAATTAAAAACCCTTCGCGGAGTGTGCTGAGAGCTGAAAGGGGATTAATAAGACCTGCCGTCAACTGAACTTAGTTTTGACGTGGTTCCTCGATGATCAACGAGGAAAAACTAAAGACACCCACACACCAGCGATGAGTAGGATCAGGGTGTGGTGGCGTAATTCAACTTTACCTCACGAGAGGAAACATTTACGGTAGAACAAGCTGGCGAAACACGTACTTGAACGCGTTGGTGCTTGGTCTCATGACACCAACCCCGGCTACGTTACGCACGACCTTTCCACACATACCCGGATACAGAAAATCATCTTACCTTTCTACGAATTTATTAAAAACTTCACCTCGTAAGGAATTGAAAATTTCTTCAATGTAGGGCTGTCGAAAAGAGAGAAAAATAATCAGTCGTCGACGAACAAAGACAAATTACGTAAATAAAAAACCTCCCAATAATTTGTGAGGTCTGGACAGCACCCCCCCCACACACTCTCCCTAAACACACCTCAGACAAGCCAAGAATGAGGGAATTTGGCTGATAAACAATTACCTCTCCTCTGCCCTCTATACTCTACCAGAACAATCGATTCTCACGTCGTCATACAGTATGGTACTTGGTGGTAATTTATTTTCCATTTATTCCATTTCAATATCCTTCTTTCCTAGATCATCACGCCCTGGGATATATATATATATATATATATATATATATATATATATATATATATATATATATATATATATATATATATATATATATATATATATATATATATACATATACACTAAAGTGCTGGTCAAATGGGTGGCAGAAAAAGGCACGAATAAAGCAATTTGATTCAAAGAAATTGGATAAATGCATAAAGAAATGGCCTGGCTTTCTTACCTAAACTTACCATACAGTCAATTATTCTAGATACGTTTCTATTTTGAAGTTTGCTTCGTCACAAATGTGCTTTATCCCTATGTTTATTTTTTATCATCTTGTTCATCCCTGTTTCGTTCATCATTAGCAAGCTCCTTTAAATTTTCTCTCGCGCACCAATTTTCCCATCAATCCACCCAAACTTATGAATAATGGAAAAATTAATTGGTATTGAAAATCCATTATTTACTCCAATTTTGGAAAATCTTCCCTTTAAATTATATTACGTCCTCACAATGCCTTTCAAACACCGCGTCTCCTAATGTTTTTTTACTTCACTCGTCAAATGTGTTCATTTTCTTTCACTTTTCAACTCAATTATTTACTTATTCTCTCCTAATACTTTTCATCTATACTGTAAAATGACCCAAATCAAATGCTGACTGACACTTTTGAAATAACATCAATTTATTCCATCCTGTTTCTTAACGGCGAAAGAGCTTTTGAAAATCTACCACCAATGAATATTCATTTCCCTCTTGTCTTCAGGCTTGAATCCAAGTAGTTTTTAACTTGTACTTGGAGCAAAATCAAGTACTTTTTTCAACAAAATCTAATGAAAATATAGTTTGGCTAAAATAACTATATTATGTATATTAACAAATTCTATTACTAACTATACCTGTATTACTTCAATAATAAATTAATATTAAGTACGGAATTTCTAATTTAAATATTCAATTTAAAATTAAAAATTCCAATTATAATCGACAACTATATGAAATTTATATTATTTATACCCGTTTTGTCAGGTACTTGGACTTAGAAGCATAAAACTATTCTGTACTTTTACTGCCATCTGTACTTGGATCTGAGTCTGCTTTCAACACATGCTTCCCTAACAACACTGTCATCAGCCATCAAAATGTGACAGTGGCGTTGATGGAAGAAGTACTCACTTCAAATAAGTCGGGGGGGACTTCATTTTTCATTAAATATTTTTGAACGTGCGACACAGAATCTTTGTTATATTTCTGAAAAGAAACAAAGAGAAAATATTAGAATTCCGTCGAGCTCTTTTTATTCATTTCCCATGCTCACTACATATCGATATTTACATGCAGACGCCGATGACCTCGCTTTCGGGAGAGTGCCTGTCCCCAAGTTTTGATGCATGTGATTTTCACCAGATTGCTTCAATAGAGTCATACATATCTCCTCCTCCTCCTCCTCCTCCTCCTACTACTTCGTTAAAAGAACGCCACTTTGGCAGTGTTAATGAAGCTGGGATCCAGCTTTAGAGGACGATTTCATCGCGCTATATTGTTATTTATACAACAATCGACGAAGTCAATTTTAGGGATCGCTTTTATCGCTCCCTCCCTCAAGTATATATTGTAAGCCTGATTTTTTCCGCACCAATTCACAGCGCGTGGCGCCCACGAGCCCAAGACAGGAATAGGGCCGCCGGCGAAAAGCCGACGTCCGATGAGACTGCATTCATGTGTCTGACGAAGTAGGATAGGATCAAGAGGCGCGGCAAAATAACAAAAACGAAACAAAGATTAACTAGAACAGCCAAAATAATTATCTTTAAATACCCTGTACGTTGCATTATCGTTAGTGGTTATGCTAAGCGTTATTCTCTTGCTAAAAATAAGAATAGGTAAATATACGAAACGGTTCACATGTTAAAATTCTTGTTATTTTGGTGGGTTTTATTGGGTTTTTTTTAGCACCGATTCGCACTGTCCCTCAATGGGGGCTTCCAGTTTTAATTAGGCTCTAAACCCCTCCATTCTGAGACGGCACCCAGGCATCGACCTCTGAAATATTTAAGGGCGAGAAGCTGGTTTGGCTTCGTGCTTTTAAAAAATGGTTCCAGCCAATATCGGCAATGGGCCATCATCCAAATTCTATTTTCCCCTAGTTTCATGCACCCTTCCTCCGTTCCATCAAAAACGAAATGATACTGAGCGAACTTAAAATTGAGAGAGGCCTCATTTCAGGGAAGGGAAATGTGCAAATGGATGGCATTTCTCCGCTCGATCAGAGACCCTCTTCATGTCATTTTAAAACGTTTGATAGAAGGTGGGCTGAAGGCAAAACGAAAGGAGGACTTGGACAAATAGATTTATATTACTTCCCCATCCCAATCTTTACTTTCTATGCAACCCTCAAAGGGAAACACTAAAAGAAGACAATTAGCGCCTTTGACAAGGGAACTAGGGTTTCGAGAGTTTGGAAAGAGTCAGATTTAACTGGATTTCCTTTTTAATTTACCTTATTAATTAATATCACTACAATGAATTTGGAAATTACCTCTTGATACCCACTTACCACACAAAAAGGATAACATTCTACTCATATCGATAACCATAGATACTACAGAGGAGTTATATTGAAGATCACTAGTGGAATTGATGGGTTTTTTATATTTATTTTTTGGCAGGCGCCAGCGAGGGTACATCTACAGAAAGCTAAGAAAAACTATCTTTAGGGAAGGTCAATAAAAACCTAAACCCCCAAATCTAAAGGTAAAAACAAACAAAAAAAGCAACGGTAACAATCAACGACATATATCTACGAGATCAGGTTGGGACAAAACTAATGTCAGATTTTCTAGAATAAAGTTTTAGATATTATTTATTAAAGTTGTGCCTCTTGTTATCCTTTAGGAATGATACAATGAGTAGTTTTAACTTTTTATTTCAGATTATAAAAATATTGTTGTAGAATTTATTGTAGTCCCATCGAAAAATCACATTAGACATGTTATAGTCTATGAGTTTCATAAAGGCATCAATGCAAGTACAGCAGCATGATCCATTCAGACCACTTAGAGGGATGATGCAGTAAAGGAAAGAAGTGACAGGAGGTGGTTTTTCAATTTCCGAAGTGATGATTTCAGTCTAAAAGACGGACCAAAAGAATTTGATTCCGAAGAGTTGTGAGCTGTTGTCATAGCAAATCCTAATACAACCTCTAGGGAATTCGCAGAACAATTTAACGTAACCAATACGACTGTTTCACCAATTAAAAAGGATTGGAAAATGGGCCCCGCCCGAACTGTCCACGGCGAATATGCAACAGCGAGTTGATGTTGTGAGCCATTGCTTTCACGACACCTTCAGGCACTATTTTGGGGGAGACTTCTTACTGCAATCAACTTCGTCGTTTGATAGCCGCTTTGGGCCAAAGGCGAGCTTTCTTAGTCAACAGAAGGGGGTGTCATCCTCTATCACGATAATACCCGTCCTCATACAGCTCGAATGACCAAAGATCTCTTCCAGGAGGAGCTCAGGGGAGAAATATTGCTTCATCCTTCATATTCTCCTGACCATGCTTCTTCTGAGTATCGCTTGTTTAGGGAATTACAGAACCATTTGCATGGTCTAGGGTTGACATCAGTAGAAAAGGTTGAAAAATATTTGGATTCCTATTTTGCGTCAAAGACCAAAGTATTTTATAAGTGTGGCGACATATGGAATGAGGTTTTAGAAAATAATGGAGGTTATGTTTATGCTTAAATATTTCCAATTTTAATATATACCCTAAACTCGGCACTTACCTTCGTTCAAACCCGATACAAGGCACGGTAAGCGGCGGGACGAATGCCCGCATCCCTAAGGGGCTTGAACATGCAGCTATCAATTTAATTAATGAAACACTGTGGAGGAAGCTTCTTTCGTCCAAAAAATCTCATACCACACTCCAGTGGGTGAGAGTACCTCCCAAAGACTAGGGACAGGCGGTAGCCATCTCGCCTCTCATGGTCCTGAAACAGGTACCACTTACGAAGCTTCCCCAGACTAGGTAATTTAAGTCTGGGGACCAAGCACCCTTGACAGAAAGGTTCAGGGGCGCATTTCATCATATGAAGCTGGGTCTCTCTCTTAAGTGTGCGATTTCAGAGGCACAAAATTGACCTGATACCGCCAAGACAGTGAAAGATAGGACGGGGATGTAATGAACAGAGCTTTGATTTGCAACTAACAGTCGCAAAGACAGAGGCAGCGCCTGGGAGAGCTCCGCCGGCTTCAAACAAGGACGGGGGTGAGCTAGCAGAGAATTGAATTCCTCCTTTGGACTTGGAGGTATCCGTGCACACCGGCACGGCTTTAGTATGACATAAAATACGCTCAAAGAAATACTAACACAATATTCGCGAAGCTGAGGAATTTTGATAGTAGAAGCATTGAAGACTAAAGTTCAAAAGGTTGGATCCTCCAGAGTTGCGTCTTGGGCACAACGATCGCCGCCACCGGCCCGAGAGTTACATAAAACCCTCGAAGGAGTTTCCTAGCACTATACCCGAAAAGCTTTGGGTGTGATTGGCATCTCTCATCGGCAAAGACGCCATCGAGATTCGCCACGGATGAAATGAGAGTAGTTAGCGACTGATTTGACGCTGAACCTACGCGTGGAAGCGCATAGGCACAATGCAGTATGCACAAGGCGTAAAGCGAGTGGCATCTCCCTGCATCGACAAGGAGGTTCTCGAATTCATCTTCCGCAATAAATACTTGAATGCCGAGTAAATCCCAGATCTCTAGTCGACCTTTGAGCGAATAAAAAAAAAGCGGAAGAAGAGCAAAAGTGCAACCCTTATATACACTCACGTCTGAACGACATAGACGAATCGGTGTGCGTCCGCCATCTCCAGGCGAGTCCCATTTAGGAAAAAGGTCCGTGATGGCGGCAAAAGTGCGCCACCATGCTCTTGTCCAAAGAAAAACAAAGCTCGTACGTTACGGGGAATGAGGGACCCAGCGCCGCAAGCTCCATCTGTTTGTTTGCCTTTTACACAGCGCCCATCTAGCCACTACCTTCAAGGGCATAACTCGCTGTAATTAAAAGTACTAGGCTACTAACCAAACCAAACGAGAATACAAGCAAAAAAAAGAAAACAACAAAAAAAACCCAAACGAAAACAAAACTTAAACAAATAACAAAAAATAAGAAATAGAACAAAGGCAAGGAGGAGAAGGAAGCACCCTCCAGCGTCGGGGGTACGCCCGCCTCTCGCCGGTACAGGATCACGCACCCAACACCAAAGAGAGAAATATAATGGAGGCCTTCAACTCCAAAAAGTCATACTCCACAAGTATGTGTGCACGAATTCCACCCAAGTACGAGGGGCAAGCAGTAGCGATGGTGCTCGTCCGGGTACAGGGACAGGTAGCGTGATCACACAGACTGGGACATTCAACAATAATGTGCCAAACAGTCCAGGGTACAACGCAGTCAAGTGCAGGGAGGCGCTCCATCAACTGGCGGTCGTTCCGCGTGTGTACACAATTCGAAGAGGACAGAAAGTGAACTGAAGCCGTCGCAGAATTGGGGGCTAAGTCTATTGGAACGGTCGCAGCCATGCAACTTTAGTTCTCTTTGACCGTCTCCCATCTTTTTTGCCAAGCAGACCAGAGGGCTGCCATGATACCTGGCATGTAGTCGGTATGAAGAAGAACGATCCAGTATTAGAATGCAAGATGACATATGGATTGAATTTACATTGTATTGTTTGCTTTCATATTTAGAAGTTCGTCACACAAAAATATAAACTTGTGCATGACGGACTAAACGACAGAAACGACCATTAAGACTCGAGCAACTGAGATTGATGTCAATTGAATCTCTATAGTGGTTTTGACAAGAAGCAGTTGAATTAACCCATTTCAAAAAAGCAAGAATGAAGAATACTGCTATAAAGTTGGAGTTCTTTACTTGATATTTAGTGCTAAGAAAATCTATAGTTTTCTACTATTTGTAGAGGGATCCCCTAGAATAATATTATTTCCCCACCTCCTAAGATATTACTTCGGGAGAGAAAGCGAGCCGTTACTTTTATGGCTCCAGCCGCTGATCCCTGCCTCTTAGGCTTTCCCGCAAGGAGACGCTCGGTTCTCACGGCCGATAACGAGGGTTCGAGAAGACCCCTCTCTCTCTCTCTCAGTTTTGGAGAGCTCCGGGTATATATGCACCCTCCCAAGGATTACAGATAGATTTGGTTACACACTTCCCCGAAAGGAGTTCGACTCAACGAGGTCTCTCTCCCGAGAAGTGTGAGTGACGGTCGCAAGCCACGGAAGAGCTGGACATCACACCCGTATCTTCGGGTCAGGGAGAAGAGTCTCGTGAGGCAACGTCAACCTTTCTCAACCGCCTTCGGATCAAAGATTGGAAAAGCCGTCCTCCGAAGTTCTTTTGGTGACCTCTTGAGGACAAGAGGCCCGTTAGCTCGCTCAAGCCGAGTGTGGAGAAATCATCCCCCCCCCCGCCTTTTCGAAGTTCGACCGGTGACCTCTTAGGAACAAGAGGCCCGAGAGCTCGCTCGACCCGAGTATGGAGAAGTCATGCCCCTCCCCCCATTCGAATTTCGTCCGGTGACCTCTTGAGGACAAGAGACCCGCATCTTGCAAATAACCAGTTTCGAGAAGGTAGCCCCTCCTGCCGCTGGTTTTCGGCTACCCCTGTGAGTAATCAAGGTCAAAAAGACCTCCCCCAAGTTTGCCCCGCTTTACTCTCGAGGTTCAAAGGAACTAAATCAATCACTACCCTAAAACCCATTATAACCATTCAATAGCCCTGGTTATCTAATTAGTATTCGGAACCTAATTCTATCTTATTCATGTACCTACGAGGGGCGGTCAATAGGTTTTGCGAATCGGCAAGGCAAAACAGAGGAAGGGGGATGGCTGTTTGTGGGGGTGTTAGGACAAGTTATGACAAGTCACGACCTGCAGCCGCACGCTTCTGCCTCACTTATTTAAGAAGCAGTAGCTGATCGCAGATCGTCAGTCACAAATTTTCCAACAATGGAGAAGGTTGAGCACCGCGCAGTGATCAATTTTTTAACCAAGCAAGGCAAGAATGCAAAAGAGATCCATGAAGGCATGGTTGCAGTGTACACCGACACCGCCCCTTCCTATGCAACCATTGCTCGCTGGAATAGGGAGTTCCGCCATGGTCGTGAGTCCTTCGAAGATGAACCCCGTCCAGGACGCCCGTCAGACGTGACCAACGAGGACAATGTGGCCCGTGTAGAGAGGATGACCCTCGAAAATCGACGGGAGAAGGTCGAAGAAATCGAGCAAGAACTTGGAATATCACATGGAAGTGTTATCATCATCCACGACAATTTGGCCATGACCAAGGTTTGTGCCCATTGGGTCCCTAGAAACCTTACGCCCCATGATCGACTTCAACGTCGTCAAAGTCCACAAGGCCAGAGTTGCACAAGCTGCCCTGCGCGAGTGCGGATTCGAGGAGCTCAACCATCTTCCCTACAGTCCAGATCTGGCCCCCAGCGTCTACTTTTTATTCCGCCAGCTCAAGGCTGCACTGCGTGGACGCCGGTTTGGGGACGATGAAGATGTCCAGCTCACCGTCCAAGAGTGGATTGAACAGCAGTCGGGAGATTTCTGGTTGTCGGGAATTCGAAGCCTCAGGGACAAGTGACGCAAGTGCATTGAAGTCGAGGCTAGCTATATTGAAAAAAATAATAAAACCCTTTTCCTCATATCTCGTTTCCTTATATCCGAATTGCAAAATTTATTGACCGCCCATCGTATATATATATATATATATATATATATATATATATATATATATATATATATATATATATATCCATATTTATTGTTGTGCCTTTTATTTAGTGGGAATTAAAATCTATTTTTTGTCGTCACACAGCTGCAGCTATCTATTCAAATCGCACTCTTAGAACAATAACAGTTGTCGCCTTGCTTTCGCCATACTTCGACAGGGAATAAATCCATTCTGAGGTTACGAGTTAACAAAAAATTGGAGTAAAAATACAAGAACAGCCTCTCCACCCCTCTGATACTAAATTATGGAAAGATCTATATCATTTCATCGATTAACTCAGTTCAATCATGATTATAAGATAAAACAATAAATAACAGGAGGGAAAAGGCCAACAGGGCGCATCCAGTTCCTCCTTGTCAAGTACTATCTATTTGATCCCAAGAAAACATATACTAGATACAATTAAAGAATATAATCGGTTCTACACTTGACCATGGTAAGAGAAATTAATCTAGAGTAAACCAATCTCGCTCAAATAGATGTTCAGTCTACTTCTCAAGTAAACAAATGAAATAGTAATAAGCTGGAATTGATTACGGCTTCTTATGTCCTTGGTGGCACTCTCCAGATAGCCCTTGAAAATTAAATCTTAACTTTATTAGTAAAAAAATATCCCCTTTAGCCCTTTGCTCACAATGTGTTTCTACATTTTAAGTTGATGCCTACTAGAAAATAAATTCTTTCTTTTAATAACATAGCTGGACTGATGCAGTCTAATCCTCCGAATATTTTAAATACCCAAGTTCCCACATGGCATCCTTTTCTTAATTAAAAAACAACGACTTGTGCAGCATCTCCTCATATCGAAATCTGATATTACACGCATGAGCTTTGTAGCTTATCTATGGGTCTCTTCCGATATTTCTACATCGTGACAGTAATGAGAAACCCGTGCTTGTTTATAAGAACGGCCTTATCTGGTAATCATTTTTTTAGTTCACTTGTATACTTGATGTTTGGTGCTATTGTAGCATGATTACTACCACTTGGCTTGAATCCTACCATATTTATCATCATCATCATCACTAATTCTATAATTTAAGAATAGGATTTTTTTGAATATTTGAAAAATAATTTTGTCTTAGTTTGGTTATGACTTGTGTTTTTCTATCAAAGTTATTTCTGATAATTATTTTATAATATAAAAAAAATGGTGAAGTTCAGAAATAAATATTATTAAAATTTTGTGAATTTTTTAAAACCCAAAGAATTACAAATGAAGAAGTTCAGAAAATTTATTTTTATATATCTTCTTCTATAACTATATTTTAGCAACGCATTATTTTGAAAGGGGAAGAGGGATTTAGTTTAGAGTTCATTCTTAAAATTATTATAATTGGCGAAGTTTAGAAAATTTATAAAAATTTAACCTTGGCTAGGACCTCTTCTTGGGAACATGCCTACAAAGACCCGTCTGCGAGTTTTCAATCCGCAGTCGTCCACGGCTCCCATGACCGCGCTGAGAATTTTCTCACAAACGGCCTACTTTGCCTCCTCGGAGGTAGAGGTCATTGCCACTCACCATCAGGGCAACGACTGTATTCTCGGAGATCTGAGATTTCTCAGCCTCTACCCTGATGTGGTGGTTTCCCCGTCCTGGCTGGCAGCATACCTCCACACTAGTGCAAAGGCGGGCCGCTAGCAGGGTCTGCAAACCTCGTGCTTGGGAATCGCCCACAAGGGTAACCCCGGACATATCCATGCAGAGGTTTGAGGCTTTCCTTCCGGAAGCGAACTCTCGGTTCCCTCTTTCTTCTCCATCCTATTTTTCTTGCTCTTCTTCTTTTTCATCTTTTGCCCCCTATCTTCATTTGTTATATACTCTTCTGTTTTTATATTTTCTTCTTCTGCTTCTACTTTCTCTTCTTCCTGTTTTTTCCCTTTTCTTTTTCTTCGCTGGTTTATTATTAGCATGCGGACCTAGCTCTGTGGGCAATACTGCAGATGCAGTGTTTAGTACAGGGCTTGAGGTTAGCTCTGCTATCCTAACCTCGAGCCTGTGAATCAGTCCGGCGTGTTCCAATTCCAGGCTCTTTATTTTCTCTTCCAACTTCCTCGGAAGCCCTGCATGTTTCTTTTAACTCCTTAATTTGGCCGTTTAGAATGCAGTCGGTGCAGGAACTGGCCGGGTGGCATTTTGAATAACACCCCTCCAGAAAGTCCACGCACCACTTATCTATCTGTTATATTGCGCACGTGTATTTGAGTGCTCCTGGTCCTTTCTTGCCAGTCATTTTGAACACTTTATGACAGTAGAAGCTTTGCGACCAATCAGTAAATAAAGAAAAATAGGGGTGGCGATTTCGCCCCGCGTGAGTCGCTCCCGCCTATCCTTTGGAGACTATTCGGATCTTTCAGAAGGCACGCTCCATGTGCTGCTATTCGTCCGACCGAGTCGTCAAACCTCGGCGTGCCGTGGCTCCCATCCAAGCAGCACTGTCGGTCCCCAAAGGGGCCATCGATTTCTCACCAGGTGAACAACGGAGCACGCCCCGTACTAAACTCCAACTAGTTCCCTTCACGATGGCCAAGATCTCGGAGCAGCGTTCAATGGATATCCCGCCACACCAAGAGACTCGACCCAAAGCTTTTTATTGGCCTGGCAACCAACTTGGGAGCAAAGGGCCGTCACCTCAGACCGATGCTACCACAGGCACCCGTCAACGGTAACTGGGAATGGTCAATAATTACGCGCCAGGCAAGGGGTTAACGGGGCACTACCCTCATCCCATTCATCGTGCCCCAATGCCTAGGACACCTCTAATCCTAGTCTCTAGCAACCAGTGAGCGTCGATTGGCGTTGTTTATAGAGGTTCCAAGCCTCTCTTCTGACGTTTGAGGTAGCTGCCAGGTCCTTATATGTAGATAGAGGGAAAAAAGGGTAAGAGTGACACGATAGGAGTAGGGATTTTTTTTCTTTTTGTATAAGTGGAAGATATAGGATAAAAGTAAAAAAAGGAAGGAAGGACGCACTTAGTCTGGAACCTCGTTTCCGACCAAATCGACAAAGGAAGCCCTGCCAGGGGTACCCAGAAGAGAGGTATCTCCACCGACATAGCTCAAAATGTCAAAGGTACAGACAAGCTCTCTTCCCGCGACAAGCGGGCGTCACCTCTAACCCTATTTTCGAGAGAGAGAGAGAGAGAGAGAGAGAGAGAGAGAGAGAGAGAGAGAGAGAGAGAGAGAGAGAGAGATATATATATATATATATATATATATATATATATATATATATATATATATATATATATATATATATATATATATATATATATATATATATATATATATAGTGTATGTCCTTTTGTGCATTAAAAAAATGAGAACGGGTTTTCTTTCTTGCATACCAATTTTGAATGTGTTGTGAACGAAGCGAACATGAGCCGTAGGGCTAGCAAAACTAAACGGCCGTAGGGCGGATTTTTGCTAGCTGCTATAATAGTCGCAATCGATGGTTGCATGCATTGCAGTTTAATTAAAAAAAAAATGATGCAGCAGCGTTCACAAACAAGCAAGGGTAGGGTAGAGAAGGGCAAAAAGCCTTTCTGGCTCACCTACTGCACATGCGCAAAAAATGACCCACTGAGTATGGCAACATTAACTCAGTGTAAGGGAAGTTCTTGTGAGAAGAGGGTGTGTCATCAGTTCAACTTAGCCAAAAGGTATGTACCATCATGTTTTTTTGTTGATAATCATCTAATATTTCATAAAATTTAATTGATGAAAAGAAATGGTTGTTTGTACGCAATCTGTCCATAATGTTGTAGTTTATACAAGTAGCCTAGTATCTCTTAGAATTTACAGAGTTTTTAGTGATTTATTTGCAATATGTTTTCAAAATGGCTTCTTGAATGTTACATGGATGTCAGGGGCAAGAGGCTTACATACTTGCAGAGGCAAAAGGCCCAGGGTGGGCTTTTCCCCCGCTGTAATTGTAGGCTATAAAAAGGCCTATTGATTAAGATATAAATTGAGGTACATAAGGCTTAATGCAAGATGGTGCGGACATACAAGCGGAAAACAAATAGGACATCCTACAGTGACGATGACCTAAGAAATGCTGTTGTAGCCATCGCAAATGGAGCTTCTGTTATTGGAACATCCAGAGAGTACAAAGTTTCGGCCAGAACTATGCGTCGTCCCAGGGATGAAAAAGTGAAAAATCCAGGGTCTACTACATTTGGATCACTCAAGAACTTTCAGTGAGGAGCAGGAACATCAACTTGTGAATCTCCTAAAAACATTGGAAAGTTCTCTCTATGGATTTTCGGCAAAACAATTGAGGCGTTTGGCCTATGATTATGCTGAAAAACTCAAAATTGAACACCAATTCTCCAAGGAAACCAAAATGGCTGGGTCTGATTGGATTCTATTAGAAAGCCAGAAGGGACAAGCATGGATATAGCCACAGGGTTCAATAAAGAACAAGTCAATAATTTTTTTCTACATTTATGAAAATGATTTGAAATATGTGAAACCACTCGACAAAAACATATTCTCTGATGATGACTTTGTTTCATCAAATATGATTCAAGCAGGTGGCAACAAAGATGATCCTTTGGAAGGACCATCTGGCCTTCAGGCTCCATCCAGGCCTATCTCTGAACATTACCCTCTTGCTGTAGAGGAAAATGACCCAGAGACAAGCAGTCCACCAAAATCTCCACCTAAGGTAGCTTGATATCAAGCCCCAAAACTTCAAACCACCCAATAACAGGCAAAAGAAAACATGAGCAAGCTCAAATTATTAACTCAAGTCCTTTTAAAAGGCAAACTGAATTACTCTCTCAAAAAAAGGTCAAATAAGCCCCGAAGAATGCATCCACATAGAAAATGAAGAATCAAGAAAGAAAAGAAGTCAATAAACAACTCTTAAAAACGAAGATGTTAAGGAAAAGAAAGCCGGAGGACCTCAGTGACTCGGAAGAGGAATGGCCTTGCCTTATTTGTCTAGAGCCGTACAAGACAAGTCATCCAGGACAAGAGTGGGTCCAGTGTTTGACCTGCCTAAAGTGGGCTCATGTAAAGTGTTCATCAGGAGATCCTAATTACTACTGCACCAATTGCCTGTCCGATTACAGTGATGAGGACTGAACTATTATTGTAATTTTTATCATGAGACATGGCCTATGTTATCTTACATATTTTTTTGTAGCTAAGTACCAAAGTAAGTTTTGTTTCAATTGAAAAATATTTTTTTTGTGGCTAAGGCAAAAAACCATAATTAGGGTACTATTTTTTGTAATTTTTATAATGGGGAATGGTCTATGTTTTCATAACTATTTTTGTAGCTCGGTACCAAAGTGAGTTTTGTTTCAATTGGAAATTAACTTCTCTTTGTTTTTTGTGGTTAGGGCAAAAGGCCCATGTGAAGGATATTATTTTAGTCACTTTTATTATGAGGAATGGCCTATGTTTTCATACATATTTTTGTAGCTACATACCAACGTGATTTTTGTCTCATTTGGAAAGTGACGTCAGTTTGTTGTTTTTTTTTGTGGTTGGAGCAAAAGGAACATGTAGGCTACAATTTTTGTCATTTAATTATGAGCCATTGCCTATGTTTTCATAAATATTTTTGTAGCTAGGCACCAATGTGATTTTTAATTCAACTGGAAAGTAATTTGTTTCATTTTTGTGGTGGGGGCAAAAGGCCCATATGTAGGCTTCTTGCCCGATACATTTTGTGAATTTTGTATTTTTTCGCAACTTTCTTTAAACTGTAAAATAATATTACTTTGTTATAATATGAGGAAATACTGTAACTGCATCATTACAAAAGTACACACATTTTGAATAAATAGTTTATTTTTTGAATATTTTTTTCTTAAGGTGGGCTTATTGCCCCACCCTACTCTTGAATAATGCGCAAAAAGTCATTGCCAAGAATGACTAGCTACTTTAAAGCCCAACTTTATTTAACCCAATAGACAAATCGATTTTATCACGGGCAGCGCGAAAGTTTTATTTAAGGTCAATTAACGGACACAATAATACAGTCGTGGCAGAAAATTTACAATGATGAGGTGCAACGAAGCATATCTTTGTCAACCGGACGGTGCTCCAATCGAGCATTTTAATTGGGCCAAATAAATGTTTTGTTTTTTTACACGGGTTTTTATTTGTGCAAATTGTGAGAAAAACACAAACGATATAGTTTTAAAAACTGAATCAGACTGAGACATGGCTTTGCTGCATATTTTGTTAAAGAATGATCTTTATAGATCCACAGGTTACTGAGATATGATTAGTTGAATGATAACCTTTTTTGAGCCACCCATTGATTCTCAGAATTGAATGTATTCTGCCATTAGGATGGTTAAGCTACAAATCCATCTTCAACGTCCCCCTGCATTTGCTAACGTCCTATTTTAGTATCCTAGAAATGGCGAACCAGATATCATCTGAGAACTAGGATCTCCCCCCCCCCCCGTCCCTTTATTTTGTCCTTAGTGCAACGTTTTCATCTTGCAGCGACCTACGAGAGCATAGCAGCAGAAACCACAAATATAAGCCGAACTTCAGGCTAATTTAAAATAAAAGAAAAATAAGAGAATACCAAGGGGGACAATAATAATAAAAACAACAAAGACAATATGAAAATCAAATCAAAAGAAAATAAAGGTACACTCATAATCCTATGGGGAGGGGCCTCACCTGCCTTAGAGACTAAGATGCGCAAACGATAATTAAAAAGAAAAGCAACTAAGAAGCATCTTCCCAAAAAATCCATGACGAGACAGTCCTGTATGCAGGAGCCCGCCCCTGGCACAAAGGACAAGCGCTAGCGACACTGATTGTCACGGTAGCGGGACAAATAGCGCGCAAAAAATTTCCAATAGACGTAGGACAAGACCTTTAAAGCCAAAATCTAAATAATTAACATATAACGCAATAATGGCATCTTAACACACCCGTGGGAAATACCATTGATGATATGTTTATAAATAAATATTGTACCATTTGCTTTCTCCTTGAAAGCCACTTACTAGGGGTGTTCAAAAAGTTCATGAAAAAAATGATAATAATACTAGAAATACAAGGGGTATTTTTCTATACTTCTAAGTTCCATCGGACTCAAAACAATTTTCCAATTTTCTAACCCTTTCGTCTGGAAATTAGTCTTTTGAAGTGAAGAGGAGTTTCAACGTTGTTTTGACCGCTTCAATTGCTGAAAACTGAACCCCAAACAAATTAGGAAACGAAACAAAGACATAAGGACCAAATCAGCGTTGCAAGGTGGATATGGCAATAATTCCCATCGAGTCTTGCAGGTTTGACCTCGACGCTTGGAGCATTGACATGATGAAAGATCACTCTGGCATGTAGGTTTGTTTCCTCAGTGGTTTACTTTTTCTAATTTCAAGACGTGATTTATGCAAACCACCTTCGTAATATGACGCATTAATTGTTCTTTGACTTTAAAGGAACCCTTCAAACATGCCAGGTTTAACTCAAAATTCCGTTTTGGCTTTTTCGGATGTATTTTTCGAAAGTATGTAAATCATACAATTTTTATTACTGATCGGATTTGTACAGGACACTGCCAGTTTATTCCAAATATTTAGTTTGAAATGCAATAATTCACATCCTTTCCGACGCGAGCGGGACACTCTTTTTTTAAACTCTCAAGGGCCCCTCATCCCAAACCAACAGATAGCCCGAGATATGTACAGAATTGTGAAGTAACGAAGTACAATAACGTAAGTAATGTACTCAAGTAACTTCGTTTTTTTAAACTTCCTAAAAAGTATTCACTAACTTGAGTAACTTTACTCTACTTGCCTATTTTTCTTATGCTACTTTTACTTCATACATTTGAATAGCAAATAAGTATTCGTCAGTTAATTTTGGCCAATCACAGACGTAGAAGCAAAAGTCAGACGATGACCAATCATAAGCGTGTACTGTGGTTTGAACCAATTATAAGCGCTTTGTTCATGCTTCAACCAATCACAAGCATCCTTTCACACCCGATAGACAATTCGTGTGTCTCTTCCGCTTTCCCGCCTGAGAGTGAGCGTCAGTTTATTAAATTATTCCTCATTGTCCTAGACTCCTAGCGTGCTGCCGGGCCATTACTCGACGATCATGAGTTCTACTCCTACCCATGAAAATAAAAATAGTGGCAATTCCCACCCATGGTCATACTTGGAATCATTTTTCAAAAATAGGAAAGGTGTGAGAAACTCGGTCAGTAATTAATTCCTTTGCATATTATTTTACTAATAATTAGTTTTAGTTAACCAGACTCATATTCTGGAATTCTGTTAAACTGGATAATTTTGTAGAGTTAATTTTACTTTTCGTATAAACTAGACATTCTGATCAATAAAGGGATATTTACAGCTTGACTGTCAAGTCAAGTTTAACTGAATTATAATATATAAAGGTCAGTACATGGAGTATAAAAGGGTTTACTGTACAGTATACTGAATAGTGTCTGAGGTGATGAGTACTTTACTATTTGACGCTAATTTTTACTTTCACTAAGCGAAGTACGGAGATGACGATTAATGTCATCACGGAACAGCTAGCCCAATTTTATGCAAAACGGGAAAAGAGTTATGTGGACATTGTTTGTCGGGATGTATCAAAGGTGTTTGATAAGGTGTGGCAACGGGGAATGCAGTGCAAGATCTTACGACTGGTCCTAAGTGAAAACTTAGGAAAGAACTCTCTGTGACTATGTCATAGAGAGAGCGGCGTACATCAGTTTAGGGTGCACGGAGGGACCAAAGCTTCTGCTCACTGCGGGCCTCCCACAG
Source organism: Ceratothoa steindachneri (assembly GCA_963969495.1). Classification (NCBI taxonomy): domain Eukaryota; kingdom Metazoa; phylum Arthropoda; class Malacostraca; order Isopoda; family Cymothoidae; genus Ceratothoa; species Ceratothoa steindachneri. The sequence continues at coordinate 89,951,665 of OZ018332.1, read as the reverse complement.
GGGTGTGCCTGTCCCCCACTCTCTACTTGATTTACACCGCTGATGTCCCAACCTCTGTAAGCCCCACTTGCCTCAACATTCAATTCGCCGATGATTTTACCCAGATAATCACTTGTCCATGGAGGAATGCGCTTTGGCAAGCTCGTATGACAGCAGTAGAAATGAAAATCTTAACACCTACGAGGCCCGGTGGAAGATCCGCAAGAACCAGGAAAAGTTCAAAGTAGTCCCCATAGGCAGGAGACTACTCAACGACGTCAGGGTGGGGGATAGACGTTATCTCTACACCACAGAGTGCAATGTACTCGGAATGAAGATTACTTCAACCGGGTACAAGAAGCACGTCCGAGAAAGAATCACCAAGGCCACTGTTGCAATCAAAACTCTACAGGTTCAGAAATCTTCGTCAAAGCAATAAGAAAAAGATCTACAATGCACTTGTAAGATTGACGCTGCAATACCCCACTTCCACCTTCTCCTGTGCCTCGAAGACACAACAAAGGAAACTACAAGTGGTGCAGAATAAATGTATGTACCTAATAACAGGTACATACTGACATGAGAAAAGACGCCAGGAAGAGCTGCACCGGGAGGCAGGGTTAAGTGCCATTAACATTGTCATAGAAGAACGGACAAGGAATATGCAGGAAATGGTTTATCGTGAATTGGACGATGATATCGCCCAAATGATGACCAGAACAGAAGAGGAATAAGTCGCGCCAGATTTCCGAGCTCCACCGGGCTTTTAGCTGGCGGAGCAGAAGTGCCGCTCTACACACGAGAATAATGTTTTTTACCCTAAACAAAATAAAAAAGCCGACCAAGAAAAAGATTACCTAATTGTGAAACCTCACCGATTTCTACAAATTCACCGAAGAAGACATCCACGAGAAAACAAAAAACACGAATTACACTCACTACAAGATATACGAAGAAAAACAAAGACACTAAGCACAACACTAAAGTAGTTATTACCACAACAGCAAATACGCATATCATACCCAAGGACATTAATTATTTTTTGAAGAGACAAATGGCTTGAATGCCATATTATATATATATATATATATATATATATATATATATATATATATATATATACTAACTCAAATGCAACAAAGGAACCACAAAAACGTACATCTGTGACCCATAATCCAGCTTAGACTGGATCAAGGTTGTATTCAAAAACACAGGGTATGGCGATCACTTCCCCATGAAACATGTGATAGAAGTTTTAAGATATCCATTCTCTTCAAGCACGATTTTTTCAAGGCAGTTATATGGGAGACCCAGGAGAGCTTTGAGTCAAAGATAAGGCTGGCTGTTCCCAGTCAACTTGCATGAAATTGTAGAAATGAACTACCTCTTTTTTTGAGGATGACAGTCGGAAGCCTTTTGCAGCGGCATTCTTGGTAATGATGTTAATGGCCTGTTGCAATTTACGGATGACAAATGGCAGCCGAGGCGATGCTGAAAAAATTGCCAAGTCATCCACATATAGAATTGTCATTACCTCTACAGAAAGATCAGTAATAATGCTGTTGATAGCCACCGAGAAGCAGGTGACGCTCCAAACGTTTTCCTGTGGCACGCTCTTATCTGATCAAGAGACTCCGATATGACATTTCCTACCCTAACATGGAACGTACGTCCAGCAAGAAATTGCTGTATGAACCTAGGAAGATGGCCTTTGATACCCCATTCATATAGTTGCTTCAGGATACCATACCTCTAGGTGGTATCATATGCTTTTTCTGTATCAAAAAAGATAGCAGTAGAGTAGTGTTGCCTCTTTGAGAAAGCTTGTCGAATGCAATCCTCCATCCTGACTAGTAGGTCTGTGGTGCATTGTCTCTTTCTAAAACCCGACTGTGAGGGAGAAATAAGGTTGTTTCTCCAGAAACCATACCAACCTGGCATTCACCATCCTTTTAAAAAGATTGAATGGGGAACAAGTAAGAGCAATGGATCGGAAGCGTCCATTCCTTTTCTGGTTTACGGGGGGGAAGTATGATTGCTTCCCTCCAATTGGAAGGGAAACAGCCCTTAATCCAGATATAGTTAAATATATTGAGAAGATGTTAAATGAGTGTTGAATGCATATTCCTGATCATATCATAAGAGATACCAACAGGACCAGGTGCGGTGGATCCACATCTTTTAAGAGCACTTCGAAGTTCATGGATGGAAAAGAGCTTATTCTATGGTTCACCATCCATACAAGGATCCATGAAGTTCAAGAAGCACCGCTCTTGTATTTTCGTGACATGTTGAAATTCTAAGGAATAATTGTTAGGGCTGGAAATTTCAGCAAATGTCTTTGCCAGGACATTTGAAATTCTGGACAAGTCTCCCAAATACTCGCCTGCTTCAACTATATTGGGGGCAGAGAAACCACTTGCTCTGCCCATGAGACTTTTCACTCTTTAGCGGACTTTGTCTGGTGGAGTTTGGTGGTTGATAGAGTTGATGTACCCTTTTAAGGAAATTCGGCGAGCCTGGCGGAGGTTACGTTGTTGTACTGCCCTAGCTCGGCTACGAGCATACTTGTTGATGGTAGTAGGGTTTCGATGGTAGCGACGACAAGCTAGCTTACACTGTGTCACTACTTTGCTGCATTCCTCAGACCAAAAAGGGAGATGGGTCTTGTGGGAAGCAGTTTCGGAGAGGGGCATGGAAGAATTTGCCGCCTGGTTGAAATGATCATGGAAGTTCTCCAGGACCATGTCAATGTCGCCCTGAGGCAAGTGTCCAGAATGGTGAGGAAGGTATCTAAATTTTGGCTAGTTGGCTTTCCTGGTGTTCCACCTATTGCTAGGCGGGGAAGTAGGGCCACCCAGGCATGAGGTCAGAACAAATGGGAAGTGATCGGTTCCTCTCAAATCAGGATCCACCAACCAGCTGTAATCTGCTCTACAGTCTGAGGAAGAAAGTGACAAATCTTCCCAGATAGAGCTGTTGGTCTAGACATGGAAGGACGTTGAAGTGCCATCATTAAATAACGACACATCCAAGGTCTCCATTAGTCTCACAATCAGATTTCCTTTGGGGTGGTCATAATAGTCTCCCCAAAGATGGTGTCTTGCATCGAAGTCTCCAACTAGTAGGAATGGGATGGGAGTTGGGAGATGAGATTGGCTAATTTGTTAGCCAAATCTGAAGCAACTACGCCTTCAACAGGAGGGGGGTACAGTGAGCAGACCGTGTATAAACGGTTGGTATACACACGAATCGCCACTTTTTAAAGGTCTGTTCTCAACGGGATTGCTAAGTGAGAACAGTCTTCACGAACAAAAATAGCCGAACCATGAATGGGTTCTGGTGGATTCTTAAAATATCCCACATAGTGAGGGATATTGGGTAATCGACGAATACCCAATTGGGTCTCCTGTAATGCTATACAACTAGGGTTGTAATCATGAAGCAGCAGGAGTTTGAATTCTTCCCATTTGGAGAAGATCCCTTGTAGATTCCAATGCACAATTGGAAACATATTCATCGTTTAAGGGTAATTAAACTTTCTTTGCACCAGGTGAAGGTGACTGGGCTTTCGAACCTTTTTGATTTTTAGGTGTAATTAACACTTGAGGCATAGGCACTTTTATTAGAGGGCAAAAAACCATTTGTCAGTTGTGAACATGACAGGGTTTTTTTTTTTTGCTGGCGAGGATGCGTCCGAAGATATTGGGTCCTCTCTACTGGTAGGTAGTAATGTCGAGAGAGATAGTACCAAGTCATTCTGAGAGGTGGTTGGTGGGTCAGCTGGCACGGGTGAAGAAACCCCAGAAGGCTGTTTCTCCTCTTCCAAAAGGGCCACAGCCAAAGCTGGATCAGAAAAAAATCCGTTCAGCTTCTCCTGGAATTACTGATGCTGTGGATGTAATAGGCTGGCTAGTTGTGACATGGACTCACACGAACATCCTCGGAATCTGCCTCCATGTCTTCAGAACATAATGTTTGGTTGAATGCTGATGGAGGGGAATCTGAGAAACGGCGAGTCCTCCTGCACCTTAGGTTAGGAGAAGAAAGAGCCCCCCTAGTGATTGGAGAGGGAGGAGGAGCATCATTCTGAGACAGATATTCTATTGGGGCTTCTTGGTGGATATTCTGAGGCCGTGAAAGTGGGTCTGAATGGTCTTTGCTGTCTGTTACGGACTGGTCTGGTCGCTCTAAGAGCATCCGCAAAACTCATTCCTGGTTGTATGTATAATTCTTTAGCTCTCCTTCTAGCATCCTTCATGCAAATTCGGAATTTATTCCGAAGATCAACAATCTCTTTCTCATACAAGAAAAAGGTGCACTGATTAGAGGTGGCTAGGTGGTCGCCACCATAGTTGGCACAACAAGGGGGACGAGGGCACGGTGTTCCATGGAAATCAGAGGAACAATTGACACATACGATGGGCGGTCAATAGGTTTTGCCATTCGGATATAAGGAAACGAGCTATGAGGAAAAGTATTTTATTATTTTTCAATATAACTACCCTCGATTTCAATGCACTTGCGCCACTTGTCCCTGAGGCCTCGAATTCCCGACAACCAGAAATCTTCCGACTGCTGTTCAATCCACTCCTGGACGGCGAGCTGGACATCTTCATCGTCCCCAAACCGGCGTCCACGCAGTGCAGCCTTGAGCTGGCGGAATAAAAAGTAGTCGCTAGGGGCCAGATCTGCACTCGCGCAGGGCAGCTTGTGCAACTCTGGCCTTGTGGACTTTGACGACGTTGAAGTCGATCATGGGGCGTGAGGTTTCTAGGGACCCAACGGGCACAGACCTTGGCCATGGCCAAATTGTCGTGGTTGATGTTGATAACACTTCCATGTGATATTCCAAGTTCTCACTCGATTTCTTCGACCTTCACCCGTCGATTTTCGAAGATCATCCTCTCCACACGGGGCACATTGTCCTCTTTGGTCACGTCTGACGGGCGTCATCTTCAAGGGACTCACGACCATGGCGGAATTCCCTATTCCAGCGAGCAATGGTTGCATGGGAAAGGGCGGTGTCGGTGTACACTGCAACCATGCCTTCATGGATCTCTTTTGCATTCTTGCCTTCCTTGGTCAAAAATATGATCACTGCTCAACCTTCTCCATTGTTGGAAAATTTGTGACTGACGATCTGCGATCAGCTACTGCTTCTAAAATAGACGAGGCAGGAGCGTGCGGCTGCAGGTCCTGACTTGTCATAACTAGTCCTCCTAACACCCCCATAAACAGCTATCCCCCTTCCAGTGTTTTGCCCTACCGATTCGCAAAACATATTGACCGCCCCTGGTACCATCACCTGTCTGCAGTGCTTACTGACATGTCCAAAACGTTGACAATGAAAGCACCTACGGGGATTCTCCACGTAGGGCTTCACGGAAATACACAGATAACCAGCCTTGATATTCTTAGTGTTCCAACCTATTGAAAGTTAATATGATATTAGCGGAAAGAACTCTCTTGCCATTAACATTACGAGTGATGCGGTATGCATCAATAAGCTTGTTTAGCAACAAGCCGGTCCACATCATATTCGATAAGCTCCCCCGACCTGATAACCCCCTTGCAGGTGTTTAAGGTAGGATAGGCTAACGAGGTGATATTGAGGGAAGCAAGAGAATCACGTGCTTTGTTTTTTGATGCTGATCAAATGAAGAGGACTCCACAACAAGGCAGCCATCATTCCTAAGCCACATTTGGGCAGGTTCACCACATTTGGCAACAAAGTCTTCATAGACATTGAAAGTGTTAGCTTTACGTAATGGTGCATCATTGTCTGATTTTTAAACTACAAATCTATCATAAATCAAGATCATCGTCGACCTCGGAACCAAAAGGATCGAGTCTACGAAGATCACGGTCATTGGTGGCACGGGAACCAGAAGCCTGGGGTCTCTGGGAAAAGTTATTATTATTTTTACCCATAAATAGTTGTATTAAAAGAACACGTACCCCTGGGGAAGTAGTCATGTTACTGTAGCTGCCCCCAGACTAGGCGCTTTACACCATCCTCAGGGTAGCCCTCCCCCACGCTACAGCTGTCGTTTTAAAAACAGTACAACATCCTATATGGAAGTTTAACGACGGCTTGGCTAAGACCCGCGCTGTGAACAGCGGCCTTCCAGGCGATACCTCCGGAGAACATTATCGACAACCCGTACAGCGGTACTGAACACAAGGGTGTGAGGATCCTTAGTCTGACTCCTCCACAGTGGCCTGTTCAGCAAGGTAGGACCCATGAAGACAGACTGATGGATAACAATGTCCTTCACAGTCTTCACTGACATAGCCCACTGTGTCATTGAAGTATGCAAGTCCTTCACCACGACACGGTGATCCTCAGGGAGGGGCAAACGAGATCGAAAGGTCGTCTAGGTAGAGCGTAGCGAGAACATCTTCTGGCAGCACCGAGGTGATACCGTTGATGCTCAGGGCAAATATTACGACACAGGACATTTCCCTGCGAGACACTTTTCCTGCGAAATTGGGCAAAACAGGACACTCCCCAGACGTATGCGGAATAGACGATCTCGCAAATATTCATCGTGTGGAGAGTTTCCATGCTACTCTATCTTCATGCGGTATCATATGCCTTCTCCAGATCGAAAAACACCGTGGCGTAGTGCTGTCTCCGAAAGAAGGCATTGCAGACGGCATTTTCCAGTCCGAGCAGAGCATCCGACGTGGAGTGGAACTTGCCGAAGCATCGCTCTGCATAAGATAGGTGGCCTCCGCTGTTTAGGAATAAGGCTACTCTATCATTTACCAAGTTCTCCATCAACTTGCACACGTAGAAGGTTAGAGAGATTGGGTGAAAAACGGCCGGGATAGAGGGATTTCTCGCTGGTTTGCGAAAAGTGAGCACAGTATCCATTCGCCAAGAGTCTAGGAAGATACACTCTATCCAAATTCTATTAAACAAATCTCTCTGAAAGGCCATGTCTTGCTCACCTAGGTGTCAGGGCATGACATGGCATGGACCATGGACAGTGTCCGCGCCGGAAGTGAGAGCGGACCACAACTAACTCAATGTAAACATGTCGTTGAAGGGTTTTCCGACTTTGATGGTAAAGGCCAGTCGGCGGCCTCCAGCGATATCACGACTTGCATTGAATGCTGGCGTAACAGCATCCCAGGTAGAGAATGCGGAGAAAGCAGTCGCGGGGTCCGAGATTACGGTCCCATTCTCCTGTAAACCGATAGGGGGTGATTGCGAGAACTTGCCCCAAATCCTTTTGACTCGGTTCTGCACCTCTGCTAGAGGATCTTCATGTTAAGTGAAGACACGTATGCCCGCTAGAAAGAGAGGTGGGTGTGCTTCGAAAATACCAGAATCTAGCCATAGCTTGACGAAATTCACCAACAGTGAAATCGTTCGGCGGTGCCTAAAGCGCATGTAGGCATAACGCTTCTGTTTGAGGGCCGTCTCACACTCGGCTGGTCACCAGGGAAGCCGTCGGCATGCAAACGGCCATAAGTTATAAGAATAGTAGCTAGGCACACGCCGATCAGGTTACCGGAGAAGAAAGAACTCAACGGCCTCATCCACCAACCAAAACTCCTCGATTGGGACAGAGAAATAGAATCATTTCCTGAAATGCGGCTCACCGCGCTCGCGCCAAGCACCAAGGCGGGGGGAGGGGGGCTTTCAGGCTGCAACTCTCCAGAAAATGATATTTGAATGGGAAAGTGATCATTACCATGGAGGTCATTGATAACCTCCCACCTATACACAGGCTGTGCATTCGGAGAACACATGGATAGATCAAGACAGGTAAATGAAGCGGTTCTCGGGCAGTGATGCGTAAACTCATCAATATTTAGTCATTTTTTTCTACAATTTCAGGGTTGGCGATGTCATATACACAATTATGAAGCAAAGATTGTTTATTATCGTATGATTATCATAATCATACTGATAATCAGATATAGGTTGTGTGGTAATGAGGTTGCCAAATATACACGTTACCCTTGCGTAGAGATTCGTGCTAACCCTTTTCTGTATCATTTTACACTTTCCTCTTCCTAAATCATAGTATAAATAAGGTAACTTTGATATCATCCTTAAATTATGCAGTGGGTTAGGAATCAAATTAAGGGGAGTGCAATTTTTATAATTTAAAAAGATTCTATCAAAAAGGTTCGTGATGTATCATAAAATCAAATTTGACTAAAGTAAAAAAACAAAACAAAAAAACATGGCATGGAATCCAAATTCTTTTAAAGTTGACAGAAGATATAATGAGGATCGCGATCACGAAGGAGTAGGAAAATTGAGCTGGGCGGCGCATGTGTAGATTTCCAAAAGGGCGTGATCATATGCGATTAGTAGATCAAACTACGGCATTCCTTAGAAAATAATAAGCTTTTAGTAAATACTCAACACGGTTTCAGAAAAGGAAATTCATATGTTGATAATGAGGTCGCGTTTTATGATCAGGTGCACAAAACCTTCTATTTCGGGTTTAAGTTTCAATATCGAGACTTTGCTAAAGCGTTTGATAAATTGCCGCCGGAACTCTCCCCTACCCAGTAGGTAAGGCATTGGATTTCCACGCCTTGTTACCGGGTTCAATCCCACTAGGTGCGGGCACCCCAAATTACAGGGTACGTAAGGAGCCTACCACATAGTGGCGCCGCACTAATCTGACACGAGAGCACAGGCAGCCATTCGTACACGCCATCGCACACACAGCCACACCATAATCTCGATCTCTCTCCTCTCTTCGCATATAAGGCATATCACTCTTCCGGAAGGTCCAGGAGCCTGTCGAAGGGAGTCGATAATTATTACACTCCCCAGCCGCGGAACGGGTGGCTCTCCCTCGGGTAATGAGTTCCCTACTCGCTTGTTGGTGGTAGAACACGCTTAATCTACATAAGGAAGCAGTTTTTGCTAACCTCAGGTTGTCACTCTGATCTTTATGCAAATTTAATTATCCGGTCGGGGATCTCGTCCACAAATGAAAAGGAAGGGGTGCCGCCGCCATTAAGTAACTTAACATAAATTGCCACTTGCTTCAAACTTATAAGTCATGCGGATTGTCAATGGTAGGAAACACATAATTAAAACCTGGTTGACAGATCCTAGAGCAGTGGTTTTCAACCCTTTTAGGATGGTGGCACCCTAATTGCTATCTAGAAGCAACCGGTGGAACCCCGATATAAAATAATTTACGAATAAATACTTAATTCCGTGGAAAATACTTCGAAATTAGCCACGATTGAAAGTGAACCTAATTTAATCGAAATAATACATAAAAAATAGAAAATAAATAAATCTTTTAAAAGTTTAATGGGAAATTCGAGTTCGATGAGTACCACATAATTCTTTAATATTGGTACGTATAGTTAACAAGGCCACTCTCATTTCTTCCTTCACGGTCTGCAATCTTGCTCTCTCCGTTGGTTTTAGGTTGCACTCTGAAGAGAAGTTTGTTTCAAAATACTTTCAAGTGTTGTTAGATTTTGTTATAAATGTTTGAAATACATATTTTTCGGGGGGTAATTTATGCATTTTAAAAGTGATTTTTTGGTCGCTCCCGCGGCACCTTTAATTGGCTCTCGGGGCAGCCAAATGTACCGCGGCACCCCGGTTAAAAACCACTGTCTTAAAAAGTACTTTTAAATTGGGTAATATCTGATTGGTCCCTAATCTCTAACGGGCTCCCTTTTAGAACCAATGTGGGAACATATGTGGTATCGGCAACTAAATTTATTTATTGATATTTAGTCGAATACAAAAAAAATAAGAGATAAAGATGATTAAAAAAGTTTTTAAAAAATGCGGATAGACATTAAATCGACGGTACGATTTATGGAATGGAACTTAATGTTTTGGAAATCGCTCATCTGGTCACTGCCTGCTATGGCAAAGGTCGCCGTACTCACATTACGGCATAATACTAGACTAGATTAAAAAATAAGTAATAACAAAGATAGAAAAAGGAACAAAGGCTAAGGCACAAGCTAAAAAAAACAACTACAAATAAAACAAAAAAAACAAACAAAAGGCAACAAGAATGAAGCAATAAGGCACTAAACTCAAAGATTATAAATAATAATTAGAATTGGAGTGCAACCTAAAACCAACGGAGAGAGAAAGATTGCAGACCGTGAAGGAAGAAATGCGAGTTGCCTTGTCAACTATACGTACCAATATTAAAGAACTCGAATTTCCCATTAAACTTTTAAAAGATTTATTTATTTTCTAATTTTTATGTATTATTTCGATTAAATTAGGTTCACTTTCAATCGTGACTAATTTCGAAGTACAGTGGGCGCAAAGGAAATGTTAAAATTAAGAATTTTTGGATAATTAAGCACAAAAGTACATTTCAAGTTTGTTTTATTGGGTCCTTTTACTTACATTTATTTACATTTAGTATTTTGTGATGTTCCCACGGGTCTTCAACACCTTGGATTATATTTCTAATTTACTATAGTTATTTTAATTTTAAGTTTAAGTATTATTTATATAGTAATAAAACTATCCTTTTACTAGTGCATTATTACTCAATATGTGTACTACCGTCTTGTTATTCTCCTGACAACATTTTCAAAATAATTATATTGTTTTATTTTTAAGGCGGAAAGGAAAGAAACAGGGTCTGCTGACAAAAAAGTCGCGTGCTCTCACTGATTTATGACCTTATGACTTTCAAAACTCTCAAAATTTTCCTGACAAAATTTGGGAGGGTTTGGGAAATTCTATGATCGAAAGAGAATGTAAAACAATAAAAGCCATAAGGGTTTCAAATTTCGTAGGAATCGGCCGAATAGCTATGATTTTATTGCCAAAACCAAATCATTCCCGGGTTAACCTTGGGACGACCTTGGCAATTATCACATTCGACGGAGAATGTAAAAGAACATAAGGTTTCACATTTCGTTAGAATCGGCCCAATAGTTATGAAGTTATTGCCCCCCCCCCCCCAATAATTCCCGCGCTAACTTGGGAGGACTTTGACAATTATATCATTCGAAAGAGAATGTTAGGGTTTCAAATTTCGTAGGAATCGGCCGAATAGTTACAATGTTATTACAAAAGCAAAACGGGAACCGACCAACCGACATAGTAAGATGTAGAGTCACCCGTGACTAGATAAATAAAGCTATTCGGGTGAGTGCGAAGAATTTTAAGTGTCAGATGTGATGAGAAAGTGTGCCGGGTGACCAGCCAACTCCCTAGTATAGCTTTGGCTCCCTGGCCGTTGCCCAAGTTTGGATGGAATACAATGAGTGGTTGGTACCCGCTACAGCCAAAGGAGCAATGACCCCAAATGCGTACGACAAGATAAAGGACTCGAAGTGTTTGCGATTTTGTAATAGCATTGGACAATTATTTTTCCACCCGGTTTGTGAGCAGATGTTCCTAAGGATGATTTTCAGTTATTTTTTACTTAATTTATCTTTTTGTGGTTTGGGGCTTTAAAGTAAATTTTTATTTGAGAACTTATATCTTTTTAGTTTGCATTATCTTCTTTTCTCTTGTATAATTTTAAGATTATTAGTCGCGTGCAAGTCTAGTCACGGGCGAATCTACATCTCACTATATCGTTCGGTCGGTCCCCGTTTTGCTTTTGTAATAACATTGTAACTATTCGGCCGATTCTAACGAAATTTGAAACCCTAATTTTGTTTTACATTTTCCTCGGAATGATATAATTACCGAAGTCCTCCCAGGGTTAGCCCAGGAATTATTTTGTTTTGGCAATAACAGCATAACTACTCGGTCGATTCTAACTGAATTTGAAATTATTATGTTGGTTTACATTTTCTTTCTTTGGTTTGGTTTACATCGAAGTTGAAGAGTTACCAGGTAAAACATCTTGTGTATGAAAATATAAATATACGAGTCGTATTAAATAAACCCCCTTCATCTGTTGGCTTAATGTAGAGGCTTGCATTTATGTTTTCATTTCTTTCCTATGTTAATTGAATATAAAGTACGTTAAATTTAATTGTCACTAGGATATTTGAAAATAGATTTTATGGTGACTTTCTTCTTCTAATCAATAGATTAAATGGGAAATATGACTATGGTAATCGAATACAGTTAGTGTGTTGTCTACGTAGTGCGTGTAAAATACCCCAACCATTTTGTTGTTATTATTGTTATAGATTTGGTAATAGTAACGAATATAGATTAATTGAATTAAATAAATTCGCTACTTAAAACGATATTCATTTCACCTGGAATTAAGTTCATTTTGCAAAAGTAGAACGGGTGATTATTATATCAAAAAATTAGTTCATAGCAAATTAAACATGAATAGTAATAGTTTCATAAAATGTTATGGAATAATTAAATAACCATAGTAATAACAAGGCCTAGCATGTATGAATGGATGCAACGATAATTTTGTTCTCTCCGGTGAAAATGACTCTGTGCGTTGAAATGATTATTTGGTTTAAAGCCATACTTTGTTATCGCTTTCAAAAAAAACATTTGAGAATTGGGATTCACTGAACACAAAGGGAATGGATAAAAACAGATGCGTAATAACAAGGCTTGTGGAAGTTGTAGAGCAAATTAAAATTTTCTTCCAAAAAAATAAAGCGGAACAATGCCCGACGCGAAATGATTTTTAATGAAGAATTCTATATATTGTGTCAGATATTCAGGCTTCAATCACAATCTCAATTTAACAGGGACTTGAATATGGAAGATCCAAGTGAATATTTGACAAAATTAGCCTTGGCAATTATAATGTTAACACAGTTAAACAGTGAGAAATTGGGAGGAACAAGTATTGATTAACTTGTAATGTGAAATGCTACCTAAGTTGGAGAATAAAGGGTTAAAACTAAAAAAAATTAAAGTGAACTTGAGACTTCCAAATCTAAAAATTATATTATGAAGTCCTGCAGTAGTTTTAAATTTAATAAGTCAGTTGGACAAAAACTAGAATGATCTAGTAAAAATCGATGACAGTTCAACTGTTGAAATTTCTTAAATGATAATTTCAATTACGTAAATCTTATCTTTCTTTTTATTTCTTATCTGCAGATTCTCAACTGGCAGATATGGACAAATTTAACTGCTTGTTTTGGCTTGTCGACTTAAAATCAATAATAGCCGTGAGAAGAACCTTCTCAACTCATTATAAAAAAGTGATACAAATGGAAATTCAATAAGTAGATGGATGAAAGAAATTTAAAGAAGTTGGATTAGTTATAAAGCAAAATATTTAGAACCATAAATTTTATCAGTAAAACAACGGTGTTGGTCTCTTATATGCTCGAAATTTTAACTCACTTCCACGTGGTAAACAACTTTCGACTTTTGAATATTACTCTAAAATGCAGACAAACTTCTCCCTACTTAGGGATACCCGCTTTGACTACTTTCTCCCATTTCAACGAAATATGCCTCTTTTGCTACAATCTTCTATTGATTACCACCTCTTTCTCTCTCATGCGCTTCCTTTCAAAAGCCCCTCCCATATGGTAACTGAAAAACTCGCTCCTGTCCCCGTAGAATTATCGTGACCCAAGACGTCCAGAGGAGATTGCTCGACGCAAGGAGGTAAATGAAAAGGCACTTACTAGTGCGGGAATAAGGGCCAGGGAGTGGTGGGAAAATAATAAGACATAAACAGAATTAAAACTGTGTTGATACACAGTCCAAGAGCTTCAAAGGTGGACTGATCTAAGGTTTGGGAGGGTGAGTTAAGGCGCATATCTGGCACATAAAAAAAACAACATAAAAATGGTAAAATAATAAAAACCAATACAAAAAATAAGCCAAGCTAAGCCGCTCATAAGGATGCCCGCCTACCTCAGGGACAAAAGTATGCAGTCAACAATTTAAAAATCAAATAATATGAGGAGGCCCACCCCGCACCCTCCAAGAACACACCAGAACCTAGCCCCTGTTGAAGCAAAGGGGAGCCGCTTGGGGGAGGCAGAAAATTGGCAAAGGAAAAACTTTTAAACAAGTTGAGACGGGTGAAGGATTCCCCGTGATCAGTAATTACCTTAGCCGAAGAATTGGTCCGGTCTTTTTCGTTTTAAGATCGAACTTTTTTTTTTAGTTCCTCATGATTAGGTCACCATTTGGGACCCCTTTTTCCTATCTGTATCTCCATACCCTAATATTCCGGGCCGTGGCGCGCCACACCGTTAGTTGGGCGCAAAGAAAGAAAAGAGAAAAAGGATTGACGCAGTAAGAATGGGGGAAGTGGGGAATAATGCAAGCTGGCTGCTAAGTACTATCGCCAATCGGAGTTTAAGATGGTATATGTATTAACCCCCCCCCCCATCTTCTCTCAACTCCCAAATGGGCGAAAGCAGGTCGGCAACTAGCCAGCAAAATTAGCCGCCGGCCAATAGAGCCGGCGAGAAGAAATAGATGGCAGGTGTTTTCAGATGAACCGGGACGGTCTGCTACTCCTTCAAATTTGTTTTAGCAGGAAATATCCATGCTAACCACCCACCCTCTTGAGGAGATGAAGGGGAGGCTATTTAGGATGGAAACCATATCGTGCAACCTCCTGGGGGCTTTAATGTCCAGTATTGACCAACGTTTGACATTAGGGATCTTAGCTATCGATATCAATCACTCTATCACAACGTGAGTAACTACGCTATCCATTAGAGAACCATAAGTGGCTTCCTCAGATATCTGAAACAAATACCTATTAAACCCAACCGCACCAAAACATAACACTTTACTACTCAGGTAGAGTTAGTGTCCTTTGGATATGGATAGGTGGGAGTGAGGCACATATTCCTTACCACACCCTTAAGACTTAAAGCTGAAGATGCAACGAGACGACACCGGACGCAACCCAATCACGCGCTTATTAGCTTAAGATTTGATATTGAGTCTCTCCTTATGCTTCACTTGTTATTTGGGAAAGGCATCGTCGTAGTTCGGCCTTTTGAATCCATATTCCTGTATATACGACGCACATTATAACGGGAAGTGGTTTCACACACAACCTCCGACTCCCAAAATCTGTTAGGGCTAATGAGTTATGTTTTGGCAATCCATTTCATCCCCAATCCACTGTCACGTTTGTTCCGTCGATTACTTTATATTAGTTTCTCTATCTCTCTCTTTGTACATCTGGCAAGCGCAGTTTTCCATTTACAGGGTGTCTACTTGTTTGGTGATTGTGAATTCAAAGACTTTTCAAGGTTTTCAAGGACTTTTTTAAAAATAATCAAGGACGGGTTTTAGGCTTCTTTTTTTTAATTAAAAAAGTGCAATAAACATTATGGGACATTGATGAAGGTGAGGTATTTAAGGGGAAAATAGGTTATAAGCAAAGCATAACCAAAATCAACTCACCAGGGAAAAAAACAAGAACAAGGTATCCAAGCGACAGACACAGAAGTATAGCGAGCATCCATCATAAAATACAATGCATCCAAAGCATACACATGTTCACTCACATTATTGAGGAGATTAACTTAAATATTACTATTTTCCTAATAGACATTAAAAAGTATATAAATAGTGAATTTTAAAAGTAATTTGAACAATCACTAATGATTTATTTTTTTTAAATTCAAGGACCATCTACCTTTTCATCAAATTCAAGGACTTTTCAAGGATTTCAAGGGCAAAAAATAAATTCAAGGGCAGTAGACACTCTGATTTAACCAAGTTACATCTCACTTTCACCGATGCGGACTGAAGCTGCCTGTGCAGTGAGAAAGAGGTTGGGGCAACGGGCAACAGAGGGTAATAGGGCATTGAAGACCAGGAGTGGGGCAAAAGATCACTACTAGAAACTAAAGCGGCAATAATGCAGCCAACTACTTTGGTAATAAGTAGCCACTCAAAGGCACCATATAGTTTTATTGTTTCGCTTACTTCTCAGTCAGCTCGCAACACCGTCTCTATTATTTAGTGATGAGTTGTTCCTGTTCTTTCAATTTCTCCTCTTTATCTATCCCAAGGATAATAATTGAAGGGCTATTTCGTGGCCTACA
Source organism: Ceratothoa steindachneri (assembly GCA_963969495.1). Lineage (NCBI taxonomy): Eukaryota > Metazoa > Arthropoda > Malacostraca > Isopoda > Cymothoidae > Ceratothoa > Ceratothoa steindachneri. Next base: position 89,935,729 of record OZ018332.1, on the reverse strand, counting down.
TACGAGTTTTACGGTGCCAAACAGTAATCTCAATTTGCTCATGCGTGAGGAGACAATTCGACAAAAACCGAATATTCACCCAAACAAACGTTAGAATTTTCATGGGGTAATTTTGGAAAAATTACACGTAGTTTCTGCATCGACGCCTTCCTGTTTTCAAATGGGGAGTTTACTGCCTTTTTCATATTGCTCAATGGGGCAAGATGTAAAGTACATAAGAAGTCGTTTTCCCCTTAAAAGAGTTAGGAAAAGAATTTATGTTAATAATCGAGGCAAATCTTAACGCAAGATAGGGGGAGTGATGAAGAAATCCTTAGAAACGGGTTATATTTAAATTTTAAACCTGGCCTAATTCGACTTGAGTGCTTGTGTTAGGACTTTTGTATTTTGCATACTGCTAATAAGACATTGATTGGTCTATATTATATAATTCTTCAATTCTTCCATGTCACCTTGCTTAAATAAGGTGGATTTAATGTTTTATCAAGTTTCTTTATCATTTATCATGCTTTTAAATGCCTAACAAATTTCATAATTTAGTAATGGGACTTCCATCATATATACAACACTCAATGTCTGCTCTCTGGTAACTACAGAGTTCCTGATAGAAGTCTTAAGACTCTTTCTATAATATTCTTTCTTGTTTGTCTTTTAGTTTTGTCATTTGAAATCTACTGATTGTTGCGTTCTATGTATGATCTTATTAGTGATTTTTTAAGAATGTTTATTTTGTATATTCAATTTTTGTTCTAATTGTTACATCCTGACTCGAGATGGGATAAATCAATTAGAGAAAACGAGCTAAGTTCTATTTTTCTGAATATTTGTTGATCTCGGGCAATTTTCCTGAGATCGGAGGTCACCTCTATTTAGTTATGAGATTGATTTTCTTGTAGTCGTCTTTTATAAAGTGTAGTCAAATCTATGATCTTTCTGGCCGTCTATTCTCAATAAATTTTGTTAAATTGAATTTAGAAATGTTTGAGTCAGTCGCCCAGTCAAAATGGAATTTCGCTGGCGGCAATCCAAACATAAAAATTATGACACATACACATCACCCTCACAAATTAAGAAGCCCTATCTAGGGAAAACAGGAGAGCAGCATTACAAAAGAGAAAACATTCTGGACTGAGATAAGAAAACGAAAAGACGAAGGGCAAAAAGATTCTTCCGTCAAAGGACGTTGGAGGTGCAATGGGCGAGCACATTTGATAAAAGCAGGAAATAGGAGGTGCGAAGTCTTGCGAAGTGGGACAATCAATTAACATGTGACACCGTGCAACTGATATTACAGTAAAAGCACTGTGCAATGGCAAGGGAGCGCTTACTGGAGGTCAAGTGATGATGGCTCAGTCGGGTATGGCCAATTCGTGGGTGGCAAAGAGACACTTCAAAAGATAGGGACTTCTGGGCGTACGGTGGTTACAAACTTCTCTAACGATGCTTTGGGAGTGTCTTGCATAGAAGCAGACCAGAGTGGCAAACACTTATTTTAGCTTCCTTTAACCAGGAAGAAACCAATTTCGAAATGTTTGGGGTCGTCGTCATGTTGAAAGACATCTTTCTAGGCTAAGCTTGCGAGTCACTCTTTAGATAATCTTCAAGAATCTGTCTGTAGTATTCTTTATTTAGTGTTCCGTTGATTAGTTGCATTGTACCAACGACTGTGGAACATAAACTGCTTCATAACATAATAAATCCGCCTACATTTTTTATGGTGGGGTGTATTTTGAAATACCAGCCTCACCAATTTACCTTTACGGCACACATACCTGAGAGCAATTGTGCTATACAAATCAATCTGTTTCTTCGGGTTATTTTTAACACAGCTTAGGACCCTTCGAACCGCTCAGGGTGGATTGTCCGAACACGACCCGAAAAAGGATGAATAACAGTTGTATCCAATTCCGCAAACTTTCGTATTATTGACTGCAGTGTAGAATTAGGGACATTTAGTTCTTCAAAAATCTTCTTCAGCTCATATTAGATTTTAATTTCGTAATAAATATTGATTCGATGTCGGAAGACATTTCGCTACCTTTCGTCCGATGATTGCTTGTAGAATAAGACTGACGAGTTTGCAAAGCCGAAGAAAGTTGTTAGAACGTTCTAGATTATTCCAGACTAGTCCAAATTATATATAGGTCACGAAATTGTGTCATAATTTCCATTATATAGATTAAATATATGTTATGGAAAATGATATCGTATGAATACTTTTTGGTTGCAAACTTTCGTTACAAATTGTTAGTACTCCTTTATCATTACACCTGTTAAGATTTGGAAAGTGTTTCTATTGATACATGTCTTAATGCCTCTAAATATCATTACCCTGCAATAAACAATTCATGAACTATGGCGCAAAATTGTGGGATTAGGTAGAGGTATTAATACTTTATGGAGCGTTTATATCTCAAATGATTTGATATAGCATTTGATTGAATTCTCGTTTAATGGCTGCTTCTGTTAAAAAAAAAGTCCCGCCAATGTTAGATTTTTTCGTCTCGTCTAATCTCATAAGCGCGTGCTCGCAGAACGTGATATTCCGCCATTAATCCCAAAGCGAATTTTCGCGTCACGTCGCTGATCGGCAAAGAGCTTCTGCCCCCTCCTGCATTTAGCCTTAGCGAATCTCTACAGAGGACGCGCGTACATCACAGCTTGGAAGGATTAAGATTCGGGTGCACATGGAATACCCCCTCGCGCAAGGCTTTTGCGGACGCCTTCCCCCACCCCACGCACATATTGAAACTCGATACAGGCCAAAAAATATCAGTCACAACTGACTCAGACATTGATCAGTCAATTTAAACTTTAATTGTGGCAGATACTTCAAATTTTCCGAGCCCCATCTATCTTTGCCTGTGTAAATCCTCCCTTTTTCGAACGCCCTTTAAGTTTCTTTTAATTGCGCCAATGATTCAAACCATCTCGCGGTAAGGTGTAAAATTATGTTTCCATTTCAATTCTTTTTCGAGAATACTCGTTGTAAATATTTCTAATTTAAACGTCAAAACACAATCATAATTAATTCAAATCAACAAGCAATGTCTTCACCACTTACTCCTACGTGGGGGAAGGGTCGGAGGCTTAGCTTCATGGCTATTTAGTAATTGAAATCACTTTTTTTCAACCCAATTTCATTACGCTTTTTGGTCGCGTGCGAGTATTGTAGCGGGAGACTACATATTACTGTGTCGGTCGGTCGGTCAGTCAGTCCCCGTTTTTCTTTTTTCTGTTTGTAATAACACCATAACTATTCGGCCGATTCTAACGAAATTTGAAACCCTTATGTTGTTTTAATTCTCTTTCGAAGGGCATAATTGACAAGGACCTCCCAAGGTTAGCCCGGAATTATTTTGTTTTGGAAATAACATCCTAACTATTCGGCCGATTCTAACGAAATTTTAAACCCTTATATTGTTTTAAATTTTCTTTCGAATAATATAATAGCCAAAATCCTCCTTAGGTTAGTCTGGGAATTATTGAAAGATTTGAAGGTCGTAAAGTCATAAATAAGAATGAGAGCACGTGACCTTTTGGTCAGCAGACCTTGTTTAGTCGCGTGCAATTTATATCTCACTATCTCGGTCGGTCGGTCCCACTTTTTTTCTTGGTAATAATATTGTAACTATTTGGCCGATTCTAACGAAATCTGAAACCCTTATGTTGTTTTACATTCTATTTCGAATGATACCATTACCAAGGTCTCCCCAAGGTTAGCCGGGGTTGGATTTTTCTAAATTTACTGAACTTCACCAAATATAATAATAATATCTTGATTTTAGAAAACTGCACCCATCCCCCCCTAAAACAACAGGTCATTTATTAAATAAGCAAATAAAATAAAATGTTTATAATTTTTTCACTTTCAAATTCCTATTTTCCCTCTTTTGATTTAAGTAACTAACGAATTGAATTCTGGAGCTAAAAATCGCTTTGGAGAAACTCTGAAGAGACGAAAAATCATTTTTTTTCAATTTAAAAGTTAATTAACTGATTATCTTACTCCTATATTTCTGTGTTTAATATTTTCCGAATTTACTATTAAGTCAACAAGTACGTTGGTTAAGTTTTTCAATCAAAGACGTAAGAAGTAACATTTTCAATTCATTGTTCGTTGCCGTTTTGGGGCGATAAACTTTATGTTTGAGGTATTCACATAAAAAAGTCCATTGTCGTTTTGTTTAGTGAACGGGAAGGAGTGGGAGTCTTTTTAATGCAATATGTTTTTCCAATTCATCTGTACGGGCCTTCAAGCCTTCATGGACAGCACTTTTCCTATGAGAAACTTGACCGTGAGAGGGTTTAACGCATTCTTTTTTTTTACAAACTTTCGCCCGGGGTAGTAGTAGCCGATTTTAAGGAGTACTCGACAGTACAAAAAAAAAGCTTGTTTTCTTATCAAGCAAAACAGTGCTCAGAAAATAATTAGCAATAATAAAACTGTTAGCTAATTATTAGTTGGATAGAAAATGCAAAGAAGTACGTCAGTGTTGTAAATTAAAGGTAATTTTTTTTAGAAACTAATATACCAGTAAAGGAATGAAACCTATATGTACGGAAACACCCCCCCCCCCTCCCCCAACTTTTCGTTTGGCATTTTGGGGATCTCGTAAATAAAACTTTCGTACTTAGTTTCATATTTAATAAGGATTTTTCGACAATGTTGCCGCGTCCATAAAAAAATATCTTCCTAAGCTGACAAGCGCATTCTACCCAGCCTCACTCTGGCTTTTCGAGAACATGTAGATAAGATTTTAAAATGTCCTTTACAACGTGTCCTTGCCAAGAGCTTTTAACTGATTTTTGGAGACGGAGGGAAGAAAAGCATAAACTTCATCATCACATCATCTCAGGACGGAACGACCTATTTTTATTTTGAAGCAGGGGTGGGGAAACCCTCGCCCGCGAGCCCAATTTTCATCGCCCTCTGAGTCATATATTTGTATGCACAAATTTTCAATACTAAATTTTAAATAATATTTTTATGTCCAATTTCCGTGGTGGCAGTCAATACAAATGTTGAGTATTATTTTTTTTTTTAGATATTAATGCACGAGTCCATCGCACCGTGTAATAAATTTAAGCAACATTGACAAAGATACAAGAGTCACATTTTATTTATCGCCCGCCGACTTCTTTCATTAGAAATTTTCGCCCACGGTTCAAAAAGGTTTCTCCAACCCTGTTTTAAAACAAACCCAAAGAAATGACAGTCTTAAGGTGGGGAAGTTTAAGAAATTAAAATGGGTTATTAGAGACCTCGAGACCATGCATAATTAATCACTACTCGAATGTCAAACCAAGAACAACCGAGGATTATGTTTTGAGTAAGAGTTTCACCACCGAATTACACTTGTTTCTGTAGGCCATCTCGTTGGGGACCTGAAATTTAAAGTACGAACCACAAGTAACGCTGCCCAGCGACTAACCACGTCCGATATGGCTTAACTTTCGGGTAGGCCGAAGCCCGTGCCGCCGAGTAAAAAAGAAGCAAGGAAACGAGAGGTTATGTCGACTTTCTCAGGGTCTACCGTTTGACAATGCAAGTGATCAGATATACCAGTTGGAAAAACAAAAGAGAAAGCAACCCAGTAAGGAAAAAGGAAATAAAGTGAAGACTAAACTATATTAAAAAGAATAACAATCAAGAGCAAATAAGATAAAACCATTAAATTAAAAATTCACTCCTCCCAATTGAACGTGACCTGGAAGATAATTTCCATCATTTGGTCATCGCTACAACGAAAATTATAAAGAAACTGGGGGGTTGAACCTCATAAGAGAAAATGGTTCAGTTTAAATTAACAGCGTTTCTAGTATCACGTGGTATAATCCGATAGATCATGCATACTATTAGTCAAAGATTCTACAGTAATATTAAGAAATGCTGCTTCAAATCCGACCTAAGTTAAAAACAAGAACCTCGTGATTAATAGTCAAATGTAGTACCAGAGTCAAGACCAAACATACAAATTTCATTATCAGAATCTAAGGATTTCTGAAGAAAACACGAAATTGTAACCATTGAACTATTGCCTGCCAAGCACGCAGTGCCTAGCGAAAGGCAAACTGTAAGCTAAGGAACTCATGATTATATTCAACATAGTTATTTAGACGTTTTGCGAACAGACATTCAAAAACTATAGACAAGATGGATAATTAACAAGGGTTTGAAGGAACAAATAGTAAGTAGTCAAAATGAGGCGGCATGCTCCGAATAATGGGACAGCATTAGCCCATCGCCATTCAGAAGGTATTCATTCAAAAAGACGAAACACACCATGCCAAAGTCCGTGCCTTTTTACCCATTCATTGTCTTCAAATGATAAATCGCCAACTATCCGGCAGATATTGCAGAGGTATTCCGAATGAACAACTTCCAATAATATTTCAGAGTGCAAGATTTGGCTGACGACAGAAGTCTTATACTTCTGAAATTCGCATCCAAAGAGTATGTTTTCTATTTAAAAAAAAAATGTGTGCCAAGCAAATAGATACAAATATTAGAAATTATTTTCTTCCGGGAATAATAAATTTGGCATAAAAAGCTAGAATGTTTAAATTTACTATATCTCAGGAGTGACGAAGTTTTCTGGATCTACTAGCAGAATAGACCCTTATAAAGATCTATGGGCCCGCCCAATGTCTAAGAAGGAAGGACAACGACAAAAATGCCCCATAAATCCCCAAACACTAAACCCTTTTTAGGCAGGTGATCCTTGCCAAGAGTAAACCTCTTAAAAAAAACTAAAAACATGCCCTTTTCCGCTATATATTAGAATATCACACCAACCGTTCTTTCCAAAATGGAATATTTTCGCAGATGGAAAGTTAAATATTTAACTTTATTTTTAATTTATCCTGCGACGTTTAGTAGGGTCTGATGTTCTTTAAGATAAATTTAGTATCCTTATAATTGTTGTTTATTGAATATTCAAAATTCCAACAGTTTGTCTGCTAATCTAGGTTAAAAAAAAATAGAGAGAGTAGGGTCGAAGTAGACTTGATAGTGACAAAAATTGTTAATATGAGTAGAAGTACTATTTGCCCTTGTAAAAAATATACTTGCCATACTTTCACAACGTTTGCGGTATCCAAGGCAGAATATCCCTGAAGTGTTGGAGCAAAGAAACCGAAACACAAAATACAACTACTTTATTCGCAATAATATCCCCATAAACGCGACTCCCAAGATCCAGATCTATAAACTGCAAAGGGTTCAAAATAAGGCTGTCTTACTTATAACGAGAACTCGAAGGAGAGAGATAAGAAGGCAGAGTGAGCTCGATGGCGAACTGGGGTTGACCCCCATAAACGTGGAGCTTCACAATAGAGCAATAAAGATCTGGGACGATGTACACCGGCACCTTCCTCCCGAGTTTGTGCTCGAGCACATGGACTTTAATGGCGCCAGACACAGAAGATCATTTACAAGTAGCAGACTGCTCATCAACAACGACATAAACCCAACGTTCACGTAAAATTCCGTTCACAAATCAAACACAAACAAAGCTAATCACTTTAAAAACAATCATATATATATATATATATATATATATATATATATATATATATATATATATATATATATATATCAAAGTAGCACGAGAGAAAAAAGGTAATAAAAATATTACTGCAAGGAAAAATTATTCCGTTCTCTCTTTCAATGTGGTTTAATGGATTCATATATATATATATATATATATATATATATATATATATATATATATATATATATATATATATATATATATATTTATATTTTTCCCCTATAATTAGTAAAACTCTAATTCCCCCCAAATAAAACAACAATAACAACAAAAAGTAAGAATAAACGCAAAATCAGGAACTAAAAACCCAGATACAAAAACTCTTCACCAGCAGTAGGGGCCCAAAACCCTCTGCTATAAAGGCTTGAATGCCTTTCGTATGCGTATATCGTCTTAACTCTATAATTTAAGATGGGGATTTTTCGAAAATTTATACATTTTTTTTGCTTAGTTGACAAATGACTTCGGGTGTTTTGGAAATTCAAAGGATTGAAATAGTTAAAAAGAAAAAGAAAAAGATGATGATGATGAAGAAGATGAAGAAAAAGATGAAGATTAAGAAGAAGAAGAAGAAGAAGAAGAAGAAGAAGAAGAAGAAGAAGAAGAAGAAGAAGAAGAAGAAGAAGAAAAGGGTGTTCAGGGTGTTAAAATAAAGAGTCTATAAAGGGGATTAAAAAAGGCGGTTAAGATTAGCAAATAAGGCCGTAGGCTGCTACACCCCCGCAAGGGTATTAAAGTTGGGAGTTTATATATATATATATATATATATATATATATATATATATATATATATATATATATATATATATATATATATATATATATATATATATACTCAAAAAAAAAACGCAAAGAAAGCCAGAGCTACCAGGGATCTGTCTTTCATTCTATTTTCATTTCACTTACCTAATTTTCCCCACTATTTTCTCCTACTAAAAACCTCTACTACTATATTTCTCACTTATATACGAGGTCCACTCGTATCTAAAAATATACCTACAGCAATTTTTAACGGCAAATTTACATGATAAATTTCAATAACTGCGAGTGTCAAAGAATAAAATATTTTCTTCAGTTAGATATATTAAAGCTTATAAATCTGCAATCTAATTTGGTATATCAAGTTAATAAAATCTTCAATATTATTGAATTATATGTACCAATTTTTCACAACTTATTTTTGGAATGTATCGACCCTGTCCTTCGTTCAATCAACTTCCACGCCACATTCAGACACTGCAATCACCTCGAAGATCCCTAAAATGACCAATATTCCCTAAATTTGGCAGGCTTCTTCCAGATGTTGGGGAGCGTGCGTGTGGAATAAATCCTCTCCAGGCGGGCAGAGGAGTCGGAGCGCTTTTCTTTCTTCCAGCTGACGGTATTGGATGGAGGCGAGCGCGTCTTTGTATGTCCAATAGGAGGGACCGTGTAGGACATCCCTAGTTCTAACTTGCCCAATATGGAATTGTTATCCCAGAAACCCCTTCAGAGTGCACCGTTCCCATGGGGGTTTACGTGATAAGCACGCACACACATTGTGGGGCTGTCGTTCATTTCACGTACGGACGGATACTTTTAAATTTAACTTTTCACCATTGTCTGCTATTAATATTTAGTGACAGTACTAAGGGGTAAGGACCAACAAAGAAAGTATGATGGAATTATTTTTTTAGCATTTTATGCGCACAGGTAACATAGACATGTAAGAAATTAATTACTGAAATAAATTTCGTTATAAATTTAAAGGATGAAATACATTTTTGGAAAAGTACATCATTAATACTTTGTTGACTTCTCTTCAGTGGCTTTTAAAGCTGCAACTCAAGCAGGCAGTTTTAATAGTTTAGGAGAGTACAGTTTGTGGTATTTTTGCCCATGTTTGGCGTATGACATTTAGCAATTCTGAATGTGTTCGTGGTTAGGGGGAGTCCTTTTCTGTAAAGGCTTGTGTCTAGTATTCACCAGACGTGTTCTATTTGGGTTCAGGTCAGAGGACTGACTCGGCCAAGGAAGTCGTTTGATGCCGCTTTGGTCCTACCATTTTTGTTTGTCCTATTTGCAGTATAAGGTACCTTATCTTCCATAAATAAACAACTTTCGTTTTCAAGCTGACAATTTGAAAACACCGGTAGAATTCCCCTTTTAAGAATGGCAATGTATTATTCAAAATTGATATTGCCAACACACTCAACCAACTTTAACCTTCTATCATACCAAATTACTCCCCACACCATAACAGAAAATATATGGTTTACCGTTGGTTATAACCTGTTTATGTCATATTCCTGAGGGATCAATCTCTAAGCCAGAGGTCGGGGAACATTTGGGGTTATTATCATCAATAAAATTTGAGTACAGCGAAATTACCCCCAATACATACGAGTAAGAGTGCACAGAATCCTGGAAACACAAAGAACATTCAAATTCACAATAGTTTATTGAATCCATTCCTATTAAGAATACAGTGGTGGTACAAAAGAAAATTGTGCATTACACACGAAAAAACCTCTTAGAAAATAAAATACAAAATTATCAAAGTAAAATGAAAAATAAAATAAATGTGTGCAATAAGAAAATAGTAGCAGACAAATTTGCTAAAAATCTCATTAGGGAAGTAAAGAATTTCATTGAAAACTTTTTCACTTCTTCACGGGTTGGAGAAATGGTTTAATTTGTATACCATAAAATCAAAATTAAGGCCTTTTGATACTGTATTTCGGCGTTGAACTTATTTCTGTACTTTGTTTTTTAAGTTAATATGAGTGGAAAATCCTTGTTCGGCAAGCAATATGACAGATCACAAAACACTACCCTACTTTGGTCGTCAAAGTTGTAGGCCTCTTAACATAAACAATACTCTTCTGCGAGCAGTGACATTTATTGACAGGACACTAGGCCAAAAGTTACTTGACAGTGGCGCCGACAATTGGACGTGCGATTGCCACAACGGCTTCCAAGTCAAGGTTGACTGATACTCGTGGTGGGTGTTGCCAGCCGCTGGAATCCTTGCCTGTACATTCTTACCAAGTTAAGAAATGGTCTCCACAAATTAGATATTAATTTTGTTAAAAAAATGAAAATTATTTGATTGAAAAATATTACTTTCATAATTTGGCTCGCTTATTGAAGAATATTTTAATACTTTGGGGGCAATTGTATTTGTGAGACTTCATTACCCACAATGGTTATTTTTTACTCCATTTCGGGTAATTTACACCTGTTCACCGATGTTTGCTTTAAGCCCAGACCCATCCACAATCTGAAAATTGAGCAAACCTTGATTCGTCAGAAAAAAAATATGCTGTGCCAAAATTGAAAAGGCGCGTTGCTCAATTCTTCAGCTCACTCATTCCTCTTTTAATATTGGTCATAGTTAAAAGGCTTCTTCCTGGCAAGAAGTCCATAATATCCAAGTGAGGTAGGTAATTGCTGCTGTTCTTGCGTGATTTGGATTTTTTTATTGAAGGGAGGGCCTATCTGGCGACTGCCATAGAGGGCATAAGTCACCGAAATTACGTAACTTAAGCCTAGGATTATGTTATTTTACTCTAGGAAGAAAAAACAAAAACGCATGCACCCATAGACCACAGACAAACATGAAAAAAACAACTATATATAATGGAAGAGGCCCACACTCGGGGATGCACGAATCCGTATCGAGTACAAAGGGCTAGCGGTAGCGAATCCGTCTGTCCATGTACCGGGACTTGTAAGGCGTGTGGAGATCCCTCAGACTGGGACATTTGACAAGAATGCGCCGGACAGTCTAGGGGGGAAAACAGTCATAGAACTAAGGTTGAGGAGAGCAGTCGATCAAATGAGGCTGCGTTCCGCGGGTATGCCCGATTCGGCCGTCCTCCATCTTTTTTGTCAGGCAGCCCGAATGGCTGACCTAATCCTGCCATACAACATGTAGAAAGAGAGTGGAAGAGCGAAACGCTAGTCAAGTTCTCGCGGATACTTTGGCGCTCTCATTTCCAGCAATCCCTTTATGTCCTGTAACCAAGCAGAGGACAATATCGACATCTTCCTTGCTCGCTACAGCCCTCGCGTCAGGGATACTGGGAATCAAGGGCTGCGGAAAATCCAAAGCTTCAAAGGAACTGAGGGCGCACTGACTCGCTAAAAAACAATTCTGGTTCCGAACTGGACACACCGCGTAATCTCCCGTACCTAACGGTGTATTGCAACTAACTCGGCCGTAACGATAGACACAGCGCCTGGTAGAGTACTAGCGGCTTCAACCAGGGGGTTTGCAGAGTGAAAGCCGACCTATCTTTGGATTTGGAGCCATCTTTTTACAATGGCACGAATCTAGCGTGACAGTGTGTGTGCGCGCTCCAAAAATTTCGAAAGCAGTACTTAAGGTTAAGTATAAGCTTGAGAGCGGAAGCTTGGCGACAAATGTTCAACCGTGGTGCCCTCGGGAAAACGTCCTAGGGTGAAAAATATATCGAGATATCGAAGGATAGCCAAAGACAACTCCAAATGTTGAACGCCACCTTTCATGACGCAAGTATAATAGACCCCAAGGGTGAGAATAAGCCCCCCCTCCACCCTCATGAGACGCCGGTCAGAAATAAAACTAGTTTTTTTTTGTTTTTTTTAATTTTATGGAGCCCATCTGGCAACTACCCACTTGGGCATAAGTCGCCGAAAAACACGACAGCCTATAACTAGGCTACTTTAAAGTAAAAATATGAAAACTTAATGATATAAATTGGAACAACTTAACAATCGAAGCAATCTCCGGCAGCGGGGGGAGGTCCCCCTCACCCCGGTGCAGGAGTGCAACCTACAAACAAAACAATAACAAAAAAAAGGAACCTTAAATAAAGGGGAGAAGGCCGGCCTCCCCCCAAAAGTCAATAAGTCCACCAGTCATGGTGCACGCACTCGTCCCGAGTACAAGGGACAGGCGGTAGCGACCCCGCCCATCCCGGTACCGAGACAGGTGAAATAAAACTAAGAAAATGGTCGTGTTTGGAGTAATGGATGACGAGAGAAGCGAATCTAATTAGTCTTGGGCAAAGAATACCGAAACTTGTGCGCTTCGGCGTAGTGAGAGATGTGGTTCAATGCCAGGTGTAATCGACGCTCCAGAGTTGGCGGGTTTTTTTGTTTATTTTTTTTTAATTTTAGAAGCCGATCTGACGACTGATACTTGGGGCATAAGTCGCCGTACTCAAAGCAGCCTACTACTAGGCTATACTAAAAAATAAATAACAATATGTAAATAAATAAAACGATAAAGGCTAAACAAATAAAAAAAACAAAGCAAAAGGAGGAAGGAAGCGAATCCAGCATCGGGGGTAGGCACGCCTCCCCCCCCAGCAGGAACATGCGAACTACAAAAAGTCAAATAAAGTGGAGTAGGCTAGTCTCCTTCGAAAACTCGTATAATCCGCAGGTCCTGGTGAAAGGACCAGTCCAGAGTACAAGGAAAAAGCGGTAGCGACCCCGCTCATCCCGGTACGGGGACAGGTAACGTGCGCGAAGTTCACCTAGACTGAGACATTCAACAAGAATGTGCCGAACAGTCTGGGGGACAACGTAGTCATTAAAATATGGTGCAGGCGAGCGCTCCATCAAATGGCGGTGCGTCCAATTCGGAGACGACAGAGAGCAACCTGAAGCCGACGCGGCATTGGGGGGTAGGTCCATGGAAACAGTCGCGGCGAAATGGCACATAACTTAAGGTTCACCTCGACCGTCCCTCATCTTCTTTGCCAAGAGGCCCGAAGAGCTGCCTGTATTCCTGCCATGCAGTCAGTGTGAGAAAGAGCGAAACGCTGGTCCGGTCGCAGAGTCCCCGCGGACTCTTTGGCGCGCTCATTCCCGACAATTCCTACATGTCCAGGAACCCACCAGAAGATAACCTTGACATCCGCCCAACTCGCCAAAACCGTGGCATCACAGATATCGCGAACTAGGTGATGCGGAGATTCCAATGGCCCAAGAGCACTTAGGGCGCTTTGTGAGTCACTATAAATCACAATTTAGTCTCCAAACCGGGCATGTCATGTAATCTCCCGTACCGAGTGGTGTATTGCCACCAGTTCAGCCGTAAAGACCGACGCAGCGCCTGGCAGAGGCCCGCTGACTTTTAACAGAAGGAATAAGGCGTGGAAACTGACCCACTCTAGAGACTTCGAGCTATCCAAGTCTACACTGGCACGGTTCCAGCGTGACACAGTGTGCTCCAAATAAGCCGATCGCAACACTTCCGGCACTGTAGAAGCTTTAGAAGAGGCGTGGCGACAAAGAGTCAAAGGTGCTACCCTCCAGAGTGGTGTCCTGGGCAGAACCAGGGCCGCCACCGGCTCGAGTGCTATATCGAGCTCTCGAAGTAGTTTCCTAGCCCTAAACACAAAAGGCTTAGGGTATTACTGGCGTCTCTCGGCGGCATAAACATGGTCGAGATCAGCTCCGGATGCACTGAGTGCTGATAGCGACTGAGGGAGGCACCGGGTTCGTGCGTACACGCGAATAACGCACTGTGCGCGACGCAGAGCGAGTGGCATATCACCAGCATCGACAAGTAGGCTCTAAGTGGGGATCGTGCGGAAGGCACCGATTGCCACGCGAAGGTCAGTGTGGTGGATCGAGTCCACGTTCCGCAATACATGCTCGGCTGTGGGTGCATAAAACTTGAATCTGTACTATAGTTTCGAACGAACAAAGGCTCGATAAAAAAGGAAGGCAGTAGCACTATCAGCGCTGAACGTTACGAAACGAGGAATATTTATGGCGCTGGTGTAAGAGACCCTAAGCCTGCAGATACGAGCCTCCCAGGTGAGGGGTCGGTCAAGAGTATAACGCAACTCACTAAACATAAATCTGTCGTTGAAGGCATGTTTACTCCGCGGCCTAAGCAACAGCACGGCATACATTGGCGTTTGAAACCAGTAGGCTGTAAAAGGCCAAGAAGTCTCTCAATAAGTGGCCACAACGTAACCGAGGTTCCATTCACCACACTTGCAACTTTGATGTTTGTTTGGGTCTCCCAGCCTGAGGGCACTACGGGGCCGGAGGTGCCAGTCTTTGCTGGGTCGCTTGCCGAAGCGGCAGCGAGCCCGTTTGTCCCCGGAAGCAAACGGAAGGATAGGAACGCCTAGTCCTTTTGTTCTTCTTTTTGCCTTTTCTCTTTTCTTAGAAGGGCAGGGAGTTAGCCCGCTTCTGTCAATCTCCGTAATGGACCCAAAGGACTTACGGACCAACCTAAGTCGTACTTCTCCGGAATAGAGAAGACCCTAGCGGCAAGGGGGCACCAGGCGCGGGAAGTGGTCTTTCCTCTCCTTGTAACCTCAGGAGGACCTTGCACAGGGTCGGATTCAGATTCATTGTCTGTCACCGATCCAAGTTTCGGCCCCGAGGAAGGCCATATTATCTATTTAACAGAGGCCATCCTTGAATCGGTATCCCTTGGCGTCATGTCTTTGGCGAAGGCATTTACAAGACCAGTCCTATTGCCTTTCCTGTGTTCTCACCCTTCTCCATCTATACGGCTTAGGACCCTCACCGAGATACTGAGATGAAGTAACCTCGAGAGAGGTCGAAAAGTTTGTTTTTTTTGAGAGCCGTAAGCACGCTAAAACCTACTAGTAGGCTAGATTAAAAAAAAACAAATAATATGTAAATAACAAATAACGAGGATAAAAAATGAAGGCTAGGAACAGGTTAAAAAAACAAGCAAAAAAACAACATAAAAAAGCAAAGAGAGCAAAAAGGCGAAAATAAGGAAGCGCGCTCAGACGCAGCCCCCCCCCCCCGGTGCACGTACATGCGACCTACAGAAAACAGTCAAATAAAGTGGCGAAGGCCAGGTTACTCACAAAAGTGGTGTAAACTACAAGTCTGTGTACACGAACCCACCCCTCAGTACAAGGGACAAGTGGTAGCGACCTCGCAGGTAACGTGTCGTGTGATCCCCCAGACTGGGACATTCAACAAGGAATGTGCCAAACAGTCTGGGGGACAACGCAGTCGTACAATAGACGCAGGCGAGCGCTACATCAAATAGCGGTAGGTCCCGCGAGTTTGGCCAATTCGGAGACGAGAGGGCAGAAAGTTGATATGATTATGTCACACAAAAAGGT
Organism: Ceratothoa steindachneri; assembly: GCA_963969495.1. Lineage (NCBI taxonomy): Eukaryota > Metazoa > Arthropoda > Malacostraca > Isopoda > Cymothoidae > Ceratothoa > Ceratothoa steindachneri. The sequence continues at coordinate 89,920,071 of OZ018332.1, read as the reverse complement.
TGATACGGGTTGAAGTAAAGTCAAGAGCGACAAAACCTCTTGATATAAAAGAGACAACAAATTTGATATGGGTCGAAGAAGACTCGAGAGAGTGAAAAGGTGTGAAATGAGTTGAAGCCGAATTTAGAGAGAGAGAGAGAGAGAGAGAACAAAAAAAAGATTTACCCTTCGGGCCGTTAGCTAGATGCCACTCCACGTGTGTTTTCAGTCGTGTTTCGGTCTCTGAAAGGTTCAAGGTTATATAGGAACGGGAGTTAAGTCTGACACCATTTTGAGAAGAACCAACGAGAGTGTGTGAGTGGTCTCAGGTGATGAAACTATTCGCTTATTTTTGAGAATATTTTCAAAAATATTCAGGAGTGAATGAAACGAGCGAATCAGCAAGAAGCTCAACAGTGCGAGGAAAAGGTGGATTTGAATAGACTAAAATGGCTACCAATTATCAAAATTGAGGCTAGTTAATTAGTAATTACGTCACCCCTCCCTTTCAATATTGGGCGAGGTCCCCTGCCAGGATAATGAAATTTACATAGAGAGCAGAATGACACACTAGCAACCCATTAGCACCAGGAGCTAGGCCTCGATGGGGAAAGGGCAGGAAGTGTGGTAGTAATCTGTATTTGCAACAAACTAGCGAAGTAGGAACCCTTTCTGGCTCAAGGTAGAGCCACCATAACACATCAGGGGATTGTAGATATAAAAACCTCTTCGACGGGTTCCGTGGAAGGGAAGAGTGATCTGTTGTATGCGCGAATTAAGTGAAAGGATACTAGTTTGCAATTAATTATGGATGTGATAATGTAGGTTGAAAGAATTGCCGGCACGCATGCTTCAGACTCGGTCCCAGTTGTGATTTGCGTGAGCTCCCTCCAAACGCTGTATTTTTCACCATTAATTATAAATGTATAAATCCAACGCCTTATCCACTAGGCTAAATAGAGCTACAAATGGACCGAATAATGGAAGAAATTAATCTAATGGTTCAATAATGACGATGCAATTGTCCAAAGTGATGGGGCCGGTGTTACTTTACGGAGTACTGTACGGAGACTAAAAACTCACGCCGATTGGCGACGGAAGAAGACAAAAGGCAGAAACAATGGCCTAAGAGTAGGAGAGCGAGATTCGCTTTGCAAGTACAATGAAAGTGACTGGCTTCAAGTCGAAGCATTGGTGATGTCGACAACAGGCAAATGACAGGTCGTCAGGCAAACGAGGGGATAACGACAGATAAGGGTCATCAGACAATCGAGGGGGATAACGGCAAATAAAAGTGTCGTCAGGCAAGCGAAGAGTGCTGTGTACGATAGTGACCTCGTCTCACGTGCGATGGGTCTCGTCCCATGATGGGATCAATGGTATTTCCGATCATGCAAATAAGGGAAGTAGTCCCATTAAGGAGACGTGGCGTGATTTTAGTCTTCGACAGTTCAGGCCGTTGGTAGAGTAACGAAAACCAAGTTATAAACCAGCAAACATGTTAATCACTTGGGAGAAGATTAATCGAAATATGACCGATACTTTATCGAACAAACTTTGTGCAGGTGTGCTGGAGTTTATCTTAACTTATTGTGTACTCATTAATTTCACCCCTGCGGGATATACCACCACATTGCATTTTGGTGTTTTCCATTAGCATTGTATTAATTAGTTCGGAAAGGAAAACAATAATAATGATGTTTGTATGTGTCTCTTGAAGGTCCTGGTCCTTTACAGAGCACCCGTCTATCGATTTAGGAAAAAGTGGAGAAAAGGGGAGGGGGCTTTAAGGCACGTTTAAGTGCACCATGGCAAAGGGATGAGCGTATCGTCAGGAGGCAGTTCATTCCAGATTCTCGGTGCAAATACAGAGATAGGGTGATCACCCATGCAGCACAGTCGACTGCAGGAAAAAGTATGTGGGGCAGAGCCTGATCGCATAGTTCGGGGGAGGGGTTAAATAGGGTCAATGAGTAGGCCAGGTAGGAGGGGGCAGCGGTATATAAGGTCTTATGTTTAAGACGAAGGACTTTAAGATTGATTCTGCATCGAGTGGGGAACCGATGCAGATCACGAAGCAGAAAAGCTACAGGGGAGAAACGTCCCCAGCGGAGAAGAGCAAAGGTTTGAACAAGTTGGAGGGAGGGAAACCTGCGGTGGTCCAGCGAGAGGGGAGTTGTAGTAGCCAAGGCGGGAGGTGAAGAAGGCATGAGTGGCAACCTGGAAGCTGTTGTTGTAAAAGTGGGAGCGAATGCGGCTGAGGTTTCGGAGAAACGAGAGAGGGCATTGACCAAGATGAGTTATGAGAGAGAACTGACCGGTCATTAGAGTCCACACCTGTGTCAGACAACAGGGCGTCACACGCACCGGTCTAGTTAAGTAGGGGGCAACAGTTTCGCTGTGCGGCACCTCACCAAGAGTGCTTAACTGAAGTACCTCAGTTTTGTTACGGTTGAGTCTAAGAAAGTTGTCCGACAGCCATTATGATTCTTCTTGTCCTCTAACATTCTTTACTACACTCTTTATTCCTATTATGGTACTTCACCAGCTTGGACATTTTTCATAACTTTCTATTCCCATTCCTAGAATGGTGTTTCTCGCCTTTTGAACTTCAAAATTCTCAATTCTTATCAGGATTCGTGCGGCCCCCTTTTCCCAGGGGAATAAACATGTTCCGGCTCAACCCCGTAAGGGGCGCGGCGATTTGCCATCCTGGCCGACGTGCTGACGTGATCCAGCGCAACGTCCGGCCTCTCTTCCTTCCTTCAGATAGCCTGTATTTCTCCCCTACTTCGTCGCTTTTCATACAACCTCTCCTACAAATTTCAATGGTCAGCCTCTAATTTCACAGGATAGATGCTGACCTTCTTCTAGAGCCAACCGTCCCGGATCGGGGCTGAGGGGCAAGGGAACAACGTTCCCTAACCCCTGAGCTCCGGTTCGGAATGTTTTTTTTTTAACAACCTGCTTAATCCCCACCCATACCTTCCTCACATCCCATTTCCAAACTTCTTCACACTCAGTTTTACGCCGCGTCTAAGGTGGAGCCGCCATGCCGATGGACTGCCAGGCCACCAGGCGGGAGGGGTGGTCCCAAATAGCAGGGCCTGACTCTGCCGGGCTTGTAAGCACCTCTCGCAGTGCAGGCTACTGCGAGAGGTGTGCGCGATTGCATCCCGTGAAACAAATAGGGTCACCATGCCCAATGATGAGAAATATAAAAATCTCCCGTTAATTTCCCCTGCGTCACCAACGGAGCCGCCCTCGGGCAACTCCACCGAAAAAATGGAGGTCCCCCCCCCCTGTGCTTGCGCAGGGGACCCTCCATATTTCTCTAACCAGAGAGGAGGCTTACTCCTCTCCTTCGCCTACGGGTGTAGGGGACTCCCCCTCACCCCCTTCTCCGGTGCTTTCGGGCACCTCCCTTCTTCCAGCGGCAGTCCCCTCTGTTCTTTCCAAGGGGACTGCCAAGAAAGCCAGAAGGCAGCCATTAGCCAGCCGCTCCACATCGAAGCTGCTCGGTAGGGCAAACCCCCTTAGGGGGGGAGAGGGAAGCTAGGCCCCTTGGGTCGCTTCCCTCAAAAGACCTGCGGGCAAGAATATTGAACCTTGCCGGGGTCAATGCCTGTGCCTCCCCACACAAGACTAGTAATGATACTGCCAACGGGACCTGCGATGTCTTAGGGAGAAGGGGTAGCCAACTGGAGGACCCCCCTGAAACAGACATGGTCCTTGAGGAAACTCAGCCTCAGACGGTAGGGCCTTCCATGGGGAGAAATTCGGACTCGGTTCCAAGCACCGAACCCGAATCCGCCCCTATGCAAGATCCTCCTCAAACGGCTAGGGTTTCCGAAGCAGTACAAGGAGGGGAGGGATCTCATCCGACCGGTGCCCCCACGACTACCAGGACCTTCTCCATTTCGTAGAAGGACCTGGCTGCGGCTGGTCCATCTAGCCTGGGGGCTCCTTCCGGCGGAGGTGAGAAGCGGGTTTATTCCCCACCCTCCTCTCCAAAAAGGAACACTAAAAAGACAAAAAAGACTCGGGGCTCCTCTCCATCCGCGGGATCTACGGGGAAGGATGGGTCTGCTGCCACTTTGGCAAGCGACCAAGCCAAGATCGGAACATCCGGCCCCTCTGCCCCCCCCCCCCGGTTGCGAAGCCCCTGACTAAGACCAAAAGTGCACAGGGCAGAGCCTCGATGACATCGGGGCCACTCATTCAGAGGTTACCTGACGTTTTCGAGCCCGCTGGCTTCAAACACTCCCTCGTCATCTGCTCCACTGATGGCAGCATGTTGGCCGAGGGCAACATGATCCATCAGAGGAGAGGATTAGCTAGTGTAATTGGTAGAGAGCCGAAGGTCACCCGTTTCTCGGACGGGAGCCTTCTGGCGAATGCGGCGAATCCCGCCGAGGCGGCAAGATAAGTGCTCTTCGGACACTTCATGGCACCCCGGTGAGTGTGACGCCGCACTTTACCATGAACTTTGTGAACGGAGTAGTTTATGACAGGGAACTCGTTGACAACTCCATTGGGGACATCACATGGGAGCTGGCCGACCATGGGGAGGTCAAAGTCGAACGTGTGATGAGAAAACAGGGAGGGGCCTCGAGACCCACCCTACACTCTTCGTCACGTTCGACAGTGACAAGCTCCCTGAGTCGGTGCGTGCCGGTAGGTACCGCTACCACGTGAAGGCATTCGTGCAACTGCCGCAGCGGTGCTATTACTGTCACCGCTTCGGCCATACGAATCGTTCTTGTAGACGTGCAAAGTCGGGGTCACCCGAAGTCTGTGTAAATTGCTCCAAGGGCGCACACGATAAGTCTAAATCATGTCTGGCCAAGTGTGTCAATTGCGGAGAGCCGCACCCCGATTCTTCGAAGCAGTGGTTCTTATCTCCTTGAGAAAGAAATCCTGACCGTTCAGGTCAAGGATCGCCTCTCATTCCGCGAGGCTAAGGACTTGGTCCTAGCGCGCCCGGCTCTGCCTGGGACGTCATATGTCTCAATAGTTAGAAAGGCACCCTCTGTTCCTGGCCCATCCAGGTCAACGAGCACGGTTGTATCCGCGCCAATTCGGGGCCCTTCTGCGGGCTCTACTCAACCCGGGCGCTCCCCTGGTAAAGCTGGCGGGAAAAAGGGCTCCCCCCTCTTCCCCCAGCGTGACCGTTTCCCTTCAGGCAAAACGGCCACGCGCCTCCACCGAGTCGTTAGACTTACAGGAGGCAAAACCCCTGAAGTTGGTCGCTAGGCCATCTTCTGGGGTTCCTAAAGCTGTCCCCCGAAAGGAGGACAGCAACAAAGGAGCTTCGGCTCCTTCGCCCAGGCCTAGTGGTGGAGGGAGTGGCTCGGAGACGGTGGTTCCTCGAAAAGAGGGCCTCCCGCCTCCGAAGCCGCAACGCTCGCCTAAGGTTTCGAGGCGGACGGAGGAAAAGACTCGCATGGCGAGCCCAACCTTCCCCAATAAGTCCTCGAAGGCGACAGCGCCCGGGGTTCTGCCTCCGGGAAGCGTACGTCCATTCCAGTGAGGGTCTTCTGTTCGAGGAGGGCCCCTGCGTCTCCGCCGAGCTAGGCCTGGAGGGCATATTTCTTAAATGGAATTGCCGTGGACTCCGGGCCAACTGGGAGGAGCTGCGAAAGCTCGTCTCGTCCCATTCCCCGTTAGCCATCTTTTTGCAAGAGACCATGCTAGGCGCGTACCTCCTGCCCACCCTCCCGGGGTATAAGGGTCTTGCGACCCCGCTACCACGGGATGGCCGGGCTGGGGGATGCGTGGTTTACACCCGGCATGATGTCTCCGTTCTTCCTTTCTCTTTAGATACCTCCTTTCAGGCAGTGGCTGTGCAGCTGCACCTGGATAGGAGGTATACTATCATTTCTGCGTACATTCCACCATTGCAGCTGACTTCGACGCGGGGGACTTCCGCCACGACGTGGCACGGTTGCCGAGGTCCTTCCTCTTGCTTGGAGATCAGAACTGCAGGCATCCTCTCTGGGGAGATTACTCAATAAATCCCAGGTCCTTGCCGATCTGATCGAAGAGCTTGAGATAGGTGTCCTAAACGTGGATGAGTTTACGCATCACTGTCCGAGAACCGCTTCATTTTCTTGCCTTGATCTATCTTTGTGCTCTTCGGATGCACAGCCTGATTTTGATTGGGGGGTGGTCGATGACCTCCATGGTGGTGATCACTTTCCCATTAAAATATCATTTTCAGGGGAACTGCCGCCTGAGAGCCCACCTCGGTGGTGTTTGGCGCGTGCGCAGGGGCCTGTATTTCAGGAAATGACTGAATTCTCTATCTCAGTCGAGGAGTTTAGGTCGGTAGATGAGGCCGTTGAGTTCTTCTCCGGCAACCTCGTCGCCGTGGGCCTGACTACTATTCCTAGGACGTCTGGCCGTTTTGCACGCCGACCACTCCCATGGTGGTCGGCCGAGTGTGAGACGGCCCTCAAACAGAAGCGTTATGCCTACATGCGGTATAAGCGCCGCCCGAACGATTTCACTATCGCTAGGTTCCGGTATATTTCGAAGCACGCCCGCCGCTCTTCTTGGCGGGCATACGTGTCTTCACTTAACGGGAAGACCACTTTAGCAGAGGTGTGGAATCGAGTCAAAAGGATTCGGGGCAAGTTCTCGCAGGACCCGCCTCCCATTCTCCAGGACAATGGGACCACAATCTCGGACCCCGCGTCTGTGGCGGAATCCTTAGCGACCGCTTTTTCCGCATTCTCTAGCCGGGATGCTGTTCCGCCAGCATTCAATGCACGTCGTGATGTCGCGGAAGGCCGCCGGCTGGACTTTACCTCAAGAGGCGGAGAACCCTTCAACGACAAGTTTACTGTGAGTGAGTTGCGCTCCGCTCTCGCTTCGTGCGCCGACACCACCCATGATCTCGAGGATGTCCCGTACGCCATGTTTCAACACCTGGGTGAGCGAGGCATGGCCTTTTTGTTAGATTTGTACAACAGGATCTGGGTGGAGGGTCTTCTCCCAGACTCCTGGCGAATCGCTACTGTGCTCGCCTTTCGCAAACCAGGGAGAGATCACTCTACTCCGAACGGTTTCCGCCCAATCTCTCTAACCTCTCGCGTGTGCAAGTTGATGGAGAAATTGGTAAATGTTAGATTAGCCTTTTTCCTGGACAGCGGATGTCATCTGTCTTCTGCACAGTGCGGCTTCCGCAAGTTCCACTCCACGTCGGATGCTCTGCTCCGACTGGAAAATGCCGTCTGCGAGGCTTTCCTTCGTAGACAGCACTACGCCACGGTCTTTTTCGATCTGGAGAAGGCCTATGATACCGCATGGCGATACGGTATCATGGAGACTCTCCACACGATGGGGGCGAGGGGACGCCTCCCAATGTTTATATCTGAATTTTTGCGAGATCGTCGATTCCGCGTACGGGTGGGGGGAGCCCTCTCCGGCCCAAAGGAACAGGAAGAGGGTGTCCCGCAGGGAAGTGTCCTCAGTGTCACACTCTTTGTCCTGAGCATCAACGGCATCACCTCGGTGCTGCCGAAAGATGTTCTCGCTACGCTCTACGTGGACGACCTTTCGATCTCTTTTGGGGCGGCCCAGATGCCAACTCTGGAGCGTCGAGTCCAACAGGCATTGAACCGCGTCTCTCGCTATGCCGAAGCGCACAGGTTTCGGTTTTCTTTGGCCAAGACTGAGGTGGTGCACTTCTGCCGCCATCCACGGCTTTACCCCAACCCAGATTTGTTTCTTAATGGGGTGCGCCTGGATGTGGTGGAATCGCACCGTTTCCCCGGTCTTGTATTCGACCGACGCCTCACCTGGGAGGCTCATATTCGCAGCCTTAGGGTCTCTTGTACTCGCGCCATGGACATTCTCCGTTCGGTGACGTTCAGCGCTTGGGGCGCTGATAGGTCTACTGCCCTACCTTTTTATCGATCCTTTGTTTGTTCGAAGCTCGACTACGGATGCGAGTTTTATGCATCCGCACCCGAGCGTTTATTGCGGAAGGTGGATTCGATCCACCACACCGGCCTTCGCCTTGCGACCAGTGCCTTCCGCACTTTCCCCATTGAGAGCCTGTTGGTCGATGATGGGGAGATCCCACTCGCTCTGCGCCGCGTGCCTCACTCGCCTGTACGCGCGAGCCCTGCGCCTCCCTCAGTCGCCAACAGCTGTCACTGCATCCGCAGCTGATCTCGATGGTGCCTATGCCGCCGAGAGACGCCAGTCATACCCTAAGCCCTTTGGGTTTAAGGCCAGGAAACTCCTTCGAGAGCTAGATATAGCTCTCCGCCCGGTGGCGCTTCTGGTTCTGCCCAGGAGGCCACCCTAGAGGGTGCCACATTTGGCTATTTGTCGCCACGCCTCTGCTCCCAAAGCTTGTACAGCTCAATTAAGAAACTTCCCCCTTCGCATTCCAAGCGTGCTTGGTGTGTGTGCGTGTGTATATGTGTATTAATAATATGCGTGAATGGATGCGTGATGCACACTGAATGCGACAGCAATAATTGAGGGCAGACCTGATCTCCCTCTGACTTTCTTCTTCTCACAGACGACGGGAGGGGGAGGGGAAAGCCTAGCAGATGCTTGCGGAGAATCTGGGACAACCTGGAATGGGGCGATGTGCATAGGTGCGAGAGGAGGTGACACCTCCAACGGGCTTAAAGAAGACGTCGACACATGTCGCGCTCAGGGCAGGGGGCCTCGGAGGCTGCCTTCGTCGAGGCGACTCGTGATCAAAAAGAAAGGCGAAAAACAACGAGGGTGCTTAAAAAAAAATGTCCTTGGGAAAAAATTTGTGAACAAACGGGGGATGAAAACCTTTAAGGATAGCAGAGGAAAAGCATAATTGCTGCGCTAAAATGGGAGGAAGACAACTTCAAATCTGCTCCAATATCGGGTGAAGACAGGGTCGAAGCAGAACGAGAGTCAAGGACCTACATACCATCTACAAAGGACAAAGGCGCGTACACATACGCAAATGCAACAGTATCGCGCACTATCTTGAGCGGGTAAGTAACCCGAAAGGGAGAAGGCTTCGCCAGTGGAACTCGAAGCGACACCTCTTGACCACCGCTGCGTTGGCCGAACGGCTAAATTCATCGAATTTCACTCATGATATTAAAGATCACAAACTTGAAACATCGAAGGGGTGGGGGTACCTCATATATATATATATATATATATATATATATATATATATATATATATATATATATATATATATATATATATATATATATATATATATATATATATATGAGGGCATTAATTAAAGGAGCGTGTGTGTGCGGAAGGCGTCTGAGAGCGACAGGTGTCTGAGATTAATTGAAATGCTTAGTTTAAATTTTTTGCCTACAAATAAGTTAAAAAATGTTGGGGTTTATTAGTATCGATAGATAAAAATGATCTTCGAGTCTAAACGAAAATTAAAAAAGTATATTCATAAAACTTAAGTATTGCCTACATTTCTGACTGCCACCTCCACTGCGCGAGTAAAAGGTAACCGAGAAAATCAATGGAGGGTGGAGGGCGAGCAAAAGTGAGAAGTATGTGAAGGGTGTTGAGGGGGATTATCAATACTAGTCTAGAGCAAAAAGTAAGTATGTGAGTAGTTTGGCAGTTAAGTACATTTACGTAATGAGTAGATATTAAACATATAAGTAAAACAAGTACTTGAAAACATCTACTATCGGCGATGATGAGTATATGGGTGTCGTTGTCAAATCTTGATTTGTTTCTAGTGTATTTGCTTGCTAAGCAATTCTGGGAATGATCGTTCTTTCTATGCACATTGTCAATATTTTCTTTTTTTAGTTTATTGAGTATAAATTCTTGATATACGATTGTATGATATGAAATCTTTATAAAATATATGAAATGAATGCCTTTATGTTCCATGGAAATTTCATTTCCCTACTCATTATATTTTTGAAAATATTTTAATAAAGAAAAATCCTCCTCTTATTTTGGTCGGTAGTGTAAAAACCAAGAGCAGAAATCGTCTGGATGCTCAACACGATATGCGAGTAGCGCTTTCCTCCACAACACCAAGTCATTATGGATAATAAAAGCCACAGCTCCGCAGGAAAAGAAAATTCCCTCATTGAAAAATCAAATACCTGTCCTCAGTGAAAACGAGTCAGTAGAAAGGAATAATTGAAATAGTTATAATGTCTTTGCCAATGAACTGAGAAGGATCAATCTTTGGGCTTTGCATAAGATTTTCTTATTGCCTCAGGCAATAATTTTGTTGTCTTATATAAAATTGTAACGCAATAAATAAAGATTAAAACCTCGATGGACGTATTATTGATACCAATGATATTTTTATTTTTTCGTGATAGTAGTTCGGGATGCAAGAATTACTTAGAGCTTTGCAAAGGCTGTAGGTAGGGGAAAAGGTTAAGGGATCAAAGGGAGGGCTCGATGGAGGTTACGCAACAACTCAATGGGTCTCACGGTCTAGAATTAACCTAACACAGACAGGCTACGTGATTGTCGGGAGGCCTCGATGAAACATACCAGAGCTTCGCCACTGCGCTGTCGAGAGGGTCCAAAGGTGTTACGGGAGGGTTCAATGCGTTTAAAGGGGAAATAAGGCTTCAGAGTGAGCAGAGGGAGGAAAGGAGGAGCGGAAAAATGAGCTGCCTGGGGGAGGCTCAGGAGATAGTAAAGAGGAAACTCCATGCGCAGTTGAGAGTGGTGGGAAGGGATCCATTCCACTGATTGAAAAGGTGCCTCGAGTCACCTGCCTTCCCCGATCCTTATGGGGGATGGGGTGAAGCTTGGAAACGACTCTCCTTCGAACTGTGCACGCATTTCGTTCTTTCCCTCACACGTCGTTATAGCACAGATTTAAAAGGAGAAGGGAAAAAAGATATGGGTTACCAATGCTTTGGCGGGTAGAGATATTCGTAGAAGTCCCCAAAGGACCAGAAACTTCAAAAATATCATCATTTATATATAATCGGCCTCAGTTGTGAACCAAGGCGTGTTTTGGAGGGCCGACCCGCTATTTTTTTTAGGAGCTATCTGGAAAAGGCCTATTAGGGCATTGTTGACGATATCACCTTATAGCCTAATGCTAGGCTAGATTAAAAAACAAACATGAAAAACCAGAAAAACAAACAAAGGCAAATAAAAAAAAAGAAGGAAGCAGGCACCGGCGTCGGGGGTAGGCCCGCCTCCCGCCGGAGCAGGATCACGCGACCTTCAACAAAGTGTCAAATCAAGTGGAGGAGGCCAGCCTCCTCTAAAAGGTCATATAGGCCGCATGTCTGATTACACCAACCTGTCCCGAGTACAAGGGACAAGAGGTACCGACCCTGCTCGTCCCAGTACTAACCCAGATAAATTGACCGAAGATCACCCAGACTGAGACATTAAAACGGTGGTGCATCCCGTGAGTGTCTCTAATTCGTACACGACAGAAAGCAACCAGAAGCCGTCGCGGTATTGCGGGGTAGGTACATGGGAACAATCGCGGCGCATTAGCACGCAACTTTAAGTTCCCCTCGGCCGTCTTCCATATTCTTTGGCAAGCAGCCCAGATTCCTGCCATGCAATCGGTGTAAGGAAGAGCCAAACGCTGGCCGGGTCGCCCAATAATCGCGGATTCTTTGGCGCCCTCATCGGCGGGCATATTTGATACCCAGCAGGATCCCGGCAACCATGGTGTCACAGATACCGAGGACTAAGTGGTGTGGAGATTCCAATGCCCAGAGAAGAGAGCACTCATGGCGCTTTATGAATAACTAAAGATCACAATCCGGTCTCCGAACAGGGCATGGGGCACTATCTCCCATACCGAGCGGTGTATTGCAACCAGCTCGGCCGTGAAGACATACTGAAGTCCTGATAAAGACCCGTTGACTTCGAACAGAAGGGACACGTCGTGGAAACCGACACCCTCTTGGGAATTGGAGCCATCCGTAAACACGGGCATGGTTCCAGGGTGACACGAGGTGTGCTTAAAAAGGCCGAACGCAATACTCTCAGCGCTGTAGAAGCTTTGGGAGCAGAGGCATGGCGACAAATAGTCGATGGTGGTAACCTCCAGGGTCGTGGTCCTGGGGAGAACCATAGGCGCTAACGCCCGAGAGCTATGTCTTGCTGTCGAAGGAGTTTCCTAGCACTAAAACCAAAGGGCTTAAGGTAATACTGGTGTCTCTGCGGCATAGGCACCGTCGAGATGGGCTACGGATGCAGTGTGAGTCTTGGCGACTGAGGGAGGAATCGGGCTCGCGTGTAGAGGATCATAATGCAGTGTGTACGGAGGAGAGAGAGTGGCTTTTCTCCAGTATCGGCAAGTAGGCTCAATGACGTGCGGAAGGCACCGGTCACCAGGCGGATAACGGTGTGGGGATCGAGTCCACATTTCACAATACACGCTAGAGTGCGGGTGTATAAAATTCGCATCCGTAGTCGAGCTTCGAACGAATAAATGTTCGGTAGAAAAGCAAGGCAGTAGTCTTATCAGTGCCCAACTGCTGAACGTCACGGAAGGAAGAATATCCATGGCGCGGGTAAAAGAGACCCTAAGGGTGCAAATATGAGCCTCCCAAATGAGGCGTCGGTCGAAAAAAGAGACCGAGGAGATGGGGCGCATCCATGAATTCCAGAGGCAGTTGAATAAATCTAACAGAAAGATCATGCCTCACTGACCCACCCAGGTGTCGAAGCATGGCGTACGGGACATCGTCCGGGATAGCGGCAGTGTTCGCGGACAAAGTGGGAGCGAAACGCAACTCACTCAATTTAAATCTGTCGTTGAAGGGTTCTCCACTTATGGAATTAAAGTCCAGTTGGCAGCATATGGCAAAATCACGACGTGCATTGAATGCAGGGGGAGCAGCACCTCGGCTAAATAATGCAGCGAGAAGGGTCGCGAAGGACTCCGCCACGGACGCAGGGTCCAAGATTGAAGTCCTATCTCTTGGAGAACGGAAGAGGGGTCCTGCGAGAACCTGCCACGAATCCTTTTGACTCGTTTCCACACCTCTGCCCGAGGGGTATTTCCCGTTAAGTGAAGACACGTTTGCCGGCCAGAAAGAGCTGCAGGCATGCTTCTAAACATCCTGGAACCTAGCTCTAACTCAACGAAATTCACCGACAGTCCAAATCATTCGGGCGGTGCTTATAGCGCATGTAGGCATAACGCTTCTGTTTGAGGGCCACCTCACACTCGGCTGAACATCAAAGGAGCGGTCGACGTGCAAAACAGCCAGACGTTCTAGGAATAGTAGTTAAGCTCACGGCCATGAGGTTGCTGGAGAAAAACTCAACGGCCTCATCCAACGACCTAAACTAATCGACTCGGACTGAGAGATGTTATTTCTTGAAATGCGGACTACTAGGTCCGGTGGATCTCTCAGGCGGCAGCGGTCCAGAAAATGATATTTAAACGGCAAGTTTATCACTACTAAGCAGGTCATCGACCACCTACCACCAAAAATTCAGGCTGTGCATCCAGAGGGCACAATGATAGATCAATACAGGAAATCGAAGCGGTTATCGGGCAGTGATGCGTAAACTCGTCCACATTTAGGACACCTATCTCGTCGATCAGGTTGGCAAAGACCTAATCCAGGGGATTGTTCGAGTAGTCGCCCCAGAGGGGGTGTCTAACTTTAAATCCCAGATCATCCCGACCCGGACGAGCCAATCTTGGGCTGGTCACTTGGGATATGTCCCTCTCCGGAGACCGCGCGGAGGGGGAGAAATCTTTAGTCCTTTTTCTCCTTTTCTTTTTGTGAAAGGAGGGTGGGGAAATGGACCCAATTCTCTCCACCGCCGGATTTTTTTTTTTTTAAGAGCTCATCTGGCGACTGCCTACTTGGCCATTAGTCGCCGTATTAAAACTGGCTAGTTCTAGGCTACTTTAAAATAAAATTAAAGACACAAAAAAAAACACCTCAAAAAGGGGAAAAGGAAGCAAGCTGGTGCGTCGGGGGGAGGTCCCCCTGGCGCAGGAACGTGCAACCTAAAGGAAAAAAAAAACAAATGCAAAAAAACAAAAAAACAAACAAACCCTGCTTAAATAATAGGGAGAAGGCCGTCCTCCCCCAAGAAGTCAACAAGTCCACCAGTCAATGTGCACGCACTCGTCCCGAGCACAAGGGACAGGCGGTAGCGACCCCGCCAATCCCGGTACCGGGACAGATAACGTGCGCGAAGATCACCCAGACTGGGACATTCGACAAGAATGTGCCGAACAGTCTAGGGGACGACGCAGTCGTTGCAATAGGGCGAGGGCGAGCGCTCCATCAAATAGCGGAGGTTTTTTATATCCTTGTGAGTCCCTGGGGGCCCGAACCGCCCGATGAAAAGCTTGCAAAGGGGAGGGTTCAGGTTCGGTGTTTCGCATCGAGCTCGGCTTCGACCCCATTGAAGATCCTGCCGTCTGGGGTTGGGTCACCTCAGTGACCATGTCCATCTCAGGTGGGGGCCTCTATGTGGCCACCTTCTCTCAAGGCATCACGAATCCCATTGGAGGTATATTCCGTAGCAGTAGAATCTCCGGTCGGCGAACCAACCTCGATGTGGGAAGAGAGGTGGCAGTCACGCCGATCCCCTGTAATGTCGAGGAATGATTACAGGACTGTACGGGGAACACCCCAACGCATCCCGCGTTCCCTTGCCCCCTGAACGGGATGACCCTATCAAGTCGCTCCCACCGGGAGCGGTCTATTTTGGACCGCTTGCCTACCCTCTTGGTAGTGCCCTGTGATAGAAAAGAGGGAACTGTCATTGGTCGAAAAAATGGAATTGTTCATGGGGCACTCCACAGAAGGGGGTGATGAGGGAAAACGCCTCACCTTTAGGCATACAAGAGGAGTAAACCTCCTCTCTGGTATGAGTGGGTTGGAGGGGCCACTAAGAAAGAACACGGGGCCACCTCCTTTTCAGAGGTGGAGCTGCAGGAAAGCTACTCCAAAGATGACGAAGAAGAAGCTTCTTTGCCATATGCGGATGATAAGAGGGGATCCTCGTCACCGCTCGAAGGGGTGACTCTTGTTACCGCGTCCTTCCCGACACCTAGGGACGGCGAGGCTGTGCTTCAAGCCGGATCCCCATTCTCCCCATTACTTTCTACGGTACCCATAGTTTAGAGAAAAGGAAAAAAAAAAGACAGATGTAAAGTAGATACTATACCCCTACAATGACTTGGGACGTTAAGAGAAAAGTTTCCATAGGATCAGAAAATTCCATAATATGATCATTTACACAGAGTCGGTCCAGGTCCAGCGTTGATGGGGTTTGCCAACCCAGCTCGGCATTCAGGCGACGTTGTCCTGGAGTCTTAACCATAAAAGATGGTGCCGGCGTAGCCACCTTGTATGTGTATCGAAGAAGGTGAGCAGTCTACGGAACAGCACACCCTGTACCTAATAAATGCTTTAGCCAGGGGGCTTACGGCCCTCGCAGCATGTAGGGACCTCACGGTATACACTGCCACTTGACTAAGGGCCCATAAGAGGACGAAAGAGCGTCGGTCAGCCAGAACTTCTGTGGAGAGAAGAGCAAGTTTGGGAGGGAGGAGGCGTGTATTTAATAAAGAGAAGTAGAGGTAGGCTGGTCCACAAACGGCCGACACGCTATACCAGGCGACTCTCTCCTTGATAATGGGCCGTTTCATATGTGTACTAGAAACGGTGAAGAGAGTCGGCTGACCATCATACTCGCCACTTATTACCTCACCCAGCCATCGGGCTTTCGGCCCGCGCTGAAGGTAGGTACCTCGCAGTGTATCCTGCAACTCGGACAGGATCTGCTGAGGCTGAACTGGCACAAGGGCATTACGCCCCGCCATACCATAAGTAAATTAAATCAGTATGATGAATGAAGACAACAGTAGTGCAGGGAAGGTGCACAACTGCTGACCTACCCAGGTACCAAGTTCTAAGTCTACACGAGCCCCCCTTCCCCCATGAGGGGGGGGGAGAAAATCAGAAATGTAAAGGATCATGCGGTGGGTAAAGACCTCCCGCCCTTTAATTCATCCTAACCAAGCAACCAAAACACTAGTGGACCGGCCTTGTGAAATTTGAGAGTAGCGAGTGCCTGAACCACTCCCACGCACGAGACTTGCGACGCCGTTCCCTGCTTCTTTCCAAGGGTTTACATTTACAATTTAACTAAGATCGAACTAACAAGACGACCTATGAAGCCTACCTAAAATAAAACTAGCCACTTACAAATACATCGTTTCGACATTTTATTTCTTATGATCAACCAATTAGTACCAAGTACATAGTTCTACTATCTATCGCCTTCTCTCGAATTGCCTCCGTTGTGAGATGGGGCAATTTTAGAATAAGCGTTACTCTGGCGCCTATCACCTTAAGTTGTGTACATGGGCTACGTTGCATACATTTCAACTCATAACTTCATCACTTAACCAATTCTTTCTAAAAACTTCCAGGTAGAGAATCTCTTTTGGGTTAGCTTATTTTTTTCGAGCAAATACAATGCAAATATATCCATTTTTCTGTTAAAGGAATTCATCCTTTCTCCTAAAGAACTAAGATTGTAGGTTTGAGCCTTACTTGTCGAGACCGCGGCAAAGAAGACAATAACTCCTTGTCGCCGACGAGCTTGCTTTACGAGCGCTAAAGTGAAGGGACGAAGATGACGCCCGTCCCTTTTTTTCTTTGATACAAGCGACCGATTGTAAGGCATGTATGTAGTCTTGGAGGCTTTGTATTAATGGCTGCGGGATGTAAAAACAGCCGCGACCAAAAGTTTTCGGACACTTGGAATTTATTCCTTGAGTATGTCTATGAAAACGTTGGTGTAGGTTTAAATGCATATGTTTAATACATCTAGATAGCAAAATAAAAGGTAAATGGAATCGAAAGTGCATAGCAACAACAGTAAAACACGGTGGCCGCTCTCTAATGGTATAGAGTTGCATACCATGTTAAGGGGTGGGTCGTCTCACCACTTGTGACGTACCAAGCTGTCGTGAGAGGCCCTCCTCATGATGGAGGACTTCAGCTCGTAGACGTTGTTGTAGCGGACCTTGCAAATCTTGCCCTCGACATGCGGCCCTCAGCCCGAAAGCTCTCCTGAAATGCCTGGGTTTTGATTTTCCAGCAGGACAATGCTCCATGTCACAAGTCTGCGTCCACCATACAGTGGTTCCGGGACAACATTATCATTTTGATGGACTAGCCCACCTCAGTCTCCGGATATGAATCATCTGAAAAACTTCTTAGTAGGACCTGAAACAGCTCGTGAGACGTCGTCAACCAGCCTCCAATGAGCAACTGAAAACAGTCATCACCGAGAGGTAGGCCAGTACCATAATACACACCAGGTGTCGCACCTTGTGAAAGCATGCCTCGAAGAATAAATGGTCTCATCAGTGCCAAGGGACTTTGGCTAATTAAACTACTGAGCTTCCTGTATCAGTTTGGCGTTGCTGTAATACTCACAGCTTATTTATCTACTTATCTGTATCTACATCTGTATCAACGTTGTTTGTTCAATGCTCATAACTAACGGTGATTCACGCTTGTGCGTAGATTGCCGGGGGTGCCTGGTAAAACGTTTAATCATTGTAGGTATATTATATCATATGATATGATATTATATATTATATGATAGGGAGAATGCGCAACTCTCCTGAATCTGCCTTTACACCACAAATGATAATAATAATAAGTAAGTAAAGATATTTTGTGCCACAATATAAGAATTTCAAACAATAATTATTTGCGAAAAGACTTTATATCCTGGACAACGCCGTTATCTATACTAGTCTGTAACATGTTTTGCAAATTTGGTTAATTTTTGTTGATTGTTTGTGGCATATATAACTTCTTGAGATTTATTTCTCCTTATTTCACTGTTATATTCATATTGATATGCAAATAAAACTTTAAACCCTGTATTTATCTAATTTCCTAAAAATTCCGAGTTGTCCGAAAACTTTGGCAACCACAATTTGGAATTAGTGACGAAATGGAATGTTAGAATTAATTTTAAAGAGGGAGAGAGAGAGAAAAAACAATCAATGGCACCTCTTGAAGGAAAAATGTATAATAGGAGGTATATTGAGGCTCTACGGGAACTAGAGGGAAAGAGCACCTTTCGGGGATCTGCCTTCGTTCCGGGACTACGGCTCTCTTGTCTACATGGCGCGGAACAAAGGCAACCTCCTTTTTTTTTTTAGCTCAAAGCGAGATTAAATTTCAGAATAGTCTGGAAACGTGAACGAGTAATCAAGACGTGCAGGGGATTTATTTAGTAACAAATAAAAACAAAAATAAGAGAAAAGGAAATGAAAATCTCTGCCAAAACAACGAAACAAAAATAGAGAACGTGAAAACTTGTGAAAAATGCATAGCCCGACTCGGCATAAAAGGATGCTTAAAAGGATTTTTTTTTTTTTTTTAAGAGCTCATCTGGCGACTGCCTACTTGGGCATTAGTCGCCGTATTAAAACTGGCCTAGTTCTAGGCTACTTTAAAATAAAATTAGAGAAAAAAAAGAAACACCCCAAAAAGGGGGAAAGGAAGCAAGCTGGTGCTTAAAAGAGGAGGGTGCGGGTGGGAAGGGTGCCAACAGAGTGCACAATTCTGGCGAGCTTCGCCCCGTTTCGCAACGATAGCAAGTGCTCGTTCCAGGAATAAGATGGAGAGTGAAAAACATGGAGGAGCCAAAAGAAGGAAGGATAATGCGTGTGAAACAACCCTGAGATGACGCCCTAAGGGCGTTTTTTTGCTAGGCCTGCGGCGCTTATTCGCTTCGCTCACAAAATTAAGAAAGTGTGCGGAAGAAAAAAAAATTTTACAACACATTTAAAATTGGTGTGCATGAAAATAAAATAATTTCTCGTTCTCAAAATTGTTTTAAAAAATGCGCAGACGGAGACACAGACACACACACACACACACGCGCGCGCTAGGATCATTATAATTAGATTATCAACCATAAAGTCTGATCTAAAAGCTGCGCATTCCAAAGGTCTAAGAAATGGCTACGTAAATTATAGAATCAGGGCGAACAAAGACCCTTAGATTATGCTCTATGTATGGCTCGTCGTTGCTAGGTATCAAGACTTCACATGTACACAATTTATAAGGTTACAAGAATTTGAGCCTGGTAACCCCCCATTTGCTCCACCTGCGCTCAATCCCCTTTAAATTAAAGGGAATTTCCACGCACCTGTACAGAGTTCGATTCCAAAGTGAGAGGTACCACAATTAGCGGTGGGACGATTTTGACACATGCGCACTGACAGTTGCATCCACACACATACTCACACCCTTGTATTTTTCACCTCCCTTGACACAACAAACAGCACATCACTTCTATCTACGGAAATCGCCGATGGAGTTTACATATCCACACTCCCTTGACTCGGAATGGAGGTCTCTGCTTTTAGCCAAGAAGGATTCCAATCATGATGGTTGGCAAATCGCAGTACTGCCATTCTTCCTGGCCACGGGCCAGCAGTGATCATCATACTAACCTCCATGTAATTTCATTATCTGATCAGGCGACCGGACAGCAGGATAAGGACATGGGTGTAATAATCATAATAATAATAGCGGGATTACTTTAGTCTAAAATGAAATTTATCAGTGCACACAACTTTGCTTTCATAACTTAACTAACTCCATTTTCACCAAACAAAAATGGAGTCTACGATGGCAACGCCAAACTAATGGAATCGCATTAATTACTCTCGCTTCAAACAAAATGAACAGCTGATGAAAATGTAATCCTACAAATGTATTATTCCTTTAGTGAGGGAAACCTTATCAAATTTATTTTTAAAAAAGGTAGGAAATTCGAAAACAAAAGAAATAAATACTAGAGTATATATATAAACACTATCAATCTTAAATTCTGAGCTGGTTAAATAAAAGAAGACTAATAAGTTGAAGTCTCTCTGGGAGATTTCCATTTATATCCAAATCGCTTCAGCTCGAGCCCTAACAATTTGTAATTATGTCTCGCCAAAATTTCAGATGATTTCCAAGGAGCAACATTTTTTTAACATTTTCTTCACTTTTAGAACTCGATATAATTTTCCAGAGAGAGGATTTATTGGTCTTAAGAAGATCCTTTATTAGAAAAGTTAGTGTGGGACAGAAGTATCATCCAAACAAAATTTGAGAGATCTTCTATCCATCATTTTCTCGTCTTTACTTAAATTATAATTAATTCAGAAGCGA
The DNA here is from genome assembly GCA_963969495.1 of Ceratothoa steindachneri. Lineage (NCBI taxonomy): Eukaryota > Metazoa > Arthropoda > Malacostraca > Isopoda > Cymothoidae > Ceratothoa > Ceratothoa steindachneri. The sequence goes on along the minus strand of OZ018332.1, from coordinate 89,899,912 downwards.
GCAAACGTTCTCTTAATGTTTAGAGACAGAGGGGACATTTTTTTATAACCATTAGAGCAGCAGACCCTCAAAACACCTTCAGTATGAAACAGCACAGTGACCGTCAACAATTTAAACATGAAAAGAATATCCTAAGAAACTGTCACTTGACTAATTGGGACGATATTTTCAGATTGTGGGGAACTTTACTGCCCAATTTGAGCTATCATTGAGTATCTATGGGTGAGACTGAGAGAACAGACAGAAAAAGAATCGAATAGAAAATGCAGTAGTCAAAAAAAGATGGGAGGATGAGGAGAAATGTCATACTAAAGCTTACCATCTGCAAATGATAGTGCCAAGTCTTATTTAAGACAAAAAAAATATATATCGGCCAAATTGAGTTTATATTGTATTGTTGCTCTGATTCACACCCTCCGACGCACATACATATATAGAAGAGGACCTACAAATTACAATGGCATCTTAGCCGCGAAACCCTGCAACATATGGCAGCGGCCACCTAAAGGAAAAGTGTCTTAGAGACAACATCACCAAAATCCTATAGACAGGGGAGAGTGCTAGCCAAGGGGTAGAATTTTAAGGTTTTAAAGGTTGGCATTGGGTCCAAAGATTGTTAGACAAACTGTTGTAGTATTGATGTTTCGATAAATGCAATTTTAACGATTGCATGTAGTACATAATGTACAGGAAATCAAACATTATGGAATTTTGCCATGTAAGTTAAAATTTAAGATAAATATTTCAACTTTTTATCCATATGCCTCTTATGGTTGCCTCAATATTCTTTGTAAAGGGAGGGGGAAGTGACATTGTGACCTATGGAGGAAAAGAGGCTGAGATTTATGGGCAAATAGCTATCAATATTTGCTGGTAAGCAATAATTCACAAAGAAAATAATAAGCAAACTGTCCAAAACAATTCTTCGTAACACTGATGACACGCCTTGTTGCCCATCCAAAGACTTCCTATCTTAGAATTAACAGTGACATAAGATATTACCATAAAAGCTAATTAAAACAACAAATCTGCCTTTCTAATAGGCATCGCATCAATCCCAGATAATTATTAAAGAAAGTGTCATGCGTACACACATAATTCGACCGAGCGAATAGACATTTTGCAATAAGCCCAGAAAAAAAATCAGTGCATATTAAACGCTTTCAATGGAAATAGGTAGGGGGGGGGGTTAAATATTTGCATAGTATTTCCTTATTTATACTTTATTCCTTTTATTTAAGAATAATTTTATATGAGCAATGTTGGCAGACCATTTTCATGTCTTTATTCTTTGAGATACAAACAGCATAAAATAATGTATATATTTTTCGAGACAAAACATTAAAGCCATCCACATACGCAATCACCCTTTATAAGCAGCAACCACGACACCAGTGTCTCTTTCACTTTCTTTCATTACACATATGACCCATACCTCTTCCGCCTAAGGCCCCGCCGAAGTGGGTTTTCAGTCGACTACTTTGCTGCGGGACGGGTGATTCGACCATTCTTCCTCCGCCTTTCTCCCTAACGAGGAAAAGGCACTGGTGTCTTCAGGATTGCTCGCGATTGACATGCTGATCTTTATACATATTTCAGTATCTAATCGAAGGGCCACCACACCCGAGGAAAGGGACGGGCAACGCAATTAATAATAATGAATTTGAGTAAAATCGCAACCGTGTGCAAGATACATAGACCAAGATTACTTGAGGGTGCAACTCCTGAATCAGCCACCACACACTTGAACGCTCCAGGTTATGTATCTCCATTATATACCAAAACGCATGTTGGCGGGGTTCCTCAAAGGGATGATGAAAATTAGATAAAAGATAATAAAGGCAAAACAGCAAGACAAAATTACTGTATAGTACAGGTCTTAGGGGGTGGGGGAAATAAAGCTTAAAAAGGCTGCTGAAAGTGTGATTATTAGTAGATTAATGTCAATAAAACCTCAGCCCCTGTATCGCCTCATTGCATAAAATTTTATAATTAAATGTCAATAGTATAATATTTTACTTAATGACACTCTTCAAACTATTATTATAGTTTGGCAACAATGTTCAAAATTCGGAAGGAATTTTGTCCCACTCGTCTTTCCAAAACTTCTCCAATTCATGGGTTTGGGGGGTGTCTTGCATGGACACTGAGAAACAATTCCAGCCATATATTTCCCGTGGGATTAAGGTCCTGCGATGGACATTCCAAAACGCTTATTTGTGCTTCCTTCAAATAAGAAGAAACCGATTTCCTCGGCCAAGTTTGAGAGCATCACTCCTGAGATAAGCTTCAAGAATCCTTCTGTAGTATTCTTCGTTATGTTGATACGATGACGTGTTACAACGCCCGTTGCACATAAATAGCCATTTCAGTCTAAGAAGGTTGATCTGATCCTGCGGCCACAACGTTGTTCGTTTGTAACTAATGGTCATTCACGCGTGTGCGTAAACTTTTGGGGCGCGCGGTGAACGTTTACTCATTGTATACTCATCAAATATTTTATATTATATGCCATTATGTGATAGTATATATTATATGATATATAATATTATATGATAGGGACAGTGCGCAACTCTCTTGAATCTGCCTTCACACCTCAAATAATAATAATAAAGTAAAGATAAATTTGTGCAACGATATAAGAATTTCAAACAATATGCTTCTGTATTTATTTGCGACATAACTTTTTATCCCAGGCAACGCCGGGTACCTATGTATGAGAGTATAATATAATATTCACCTAAATGTTTTAGTGTTTTGGGGAAGAACAGTCACACCACTTTTACACTAAACATACCTGACAACATTTATGCTGAACATGTTCATCTGACCATAAAAGGTCTGCTGACCAAACTATCGTATGCCATCACGTATTGATTTATGACATAACGAGCTTCCAAACTTTCAATAATTCCGGGACTAACCTTGGAAGGAGCTTGGCAATTCAATCATTCGAAATGGAATGTAAAGCGACATAAGGGTTTCAAATTTCGTTGGAATCGGCCGAATAGTTATGATGTTATTGCCAAAACAAAATAGTTCCCGGGCTAACCCTGGGAGGACTTTGGCAATTAGATTATTTGAAAGAGAATGTATAACAATATAAGGGTTTCAAATTTCGTTAGAATCGGCCGAATAATTATGATGTTATTGCCGAAACAAAATATTCCGGGCTAACCGTGGGAGGACTTTGCAAATTATATTTAGTGGAAAGAGAATGTAAAATAATATAAGGGTTTCAGATTTCGTTAGAATCAGCCGAATAGTTATGATGTTATTGCCAAACAAAATAATTCATGGGCTAACCTTTGGAAGATTTTTTTTATTTTTATTTTAAGAGCCCATCTGGCAACTGCCTACTTGGGCCTAAGTCGCCGTACTCATCAATGCCTAGTACTAAGCTAGTTTAAAATAGCAACATGAAATAAAAACAATAATAAAAAAAAGAAGAAGAACGTACGTACGAGTTACAAAGAGAGAAAAAAGTTAAATAAAGGGGAGAAGGCCGGCCTCCTCCAAAAATTCAAAGAGTCCACCAGTCAATGTGCACGAACTCGTCCCGAGTACAAGGGACAGCTGGTAGCGACCCCGCCCATACCGGTATCATGAAAGGTAACGTGCGCGAAGATCGACCAGACTGGGAAACTCAACAAAAATTGTGCCGAAGTCTTGGGAACAAAGCCCCAGCATAGACAAGGAGGCTCTCAATGGGGGAAGTGCGGAAGGCACCGGTCGCCAGGCGAAGGCGGGGGTGGTGGATCAGGTCCACCTTCCGCAGCACGCGCTCGGGTGCGGATGCATAAAACTCACATCCGTATTCGAGCTACGAACGAACAAAGGTTCGATAAAAAAAGTAAGGCAACGGCACTATCAGCGCCCCAAGCGCTGAATGTCACGGAACGAATAATATACATGGCGCGGGTACATGAGCCCCTAAGGCTGCGAATATGAGCTTCCCAGGTGGATGGGTCCACTAGATTAGCCAAGGAAAAGGGAATCCTGAGCACTTCGGTATAGCGAGAAACGCGGTTTAATGCCTGGAGTCGACGCTCCAGAGTTGGCATCTAGGCAACGCCAAAGGACATCGAAAGGTCGTCCACGTAGAGCGTAGCGAGAACATCTTCCGGCATAACCGCGGTGATACCGTTGAAGCGATACTGAGGACACTTCCCTGCGGGATACTCTATTCCTGCTCAATTCGGCCGGAGAGGGCTCCCCCCACCCATACGCGGAATCGACTATTCTCGCAAAAATTCAGATATAAAGATTGGGAGGTGTCCCCTCGCCCCCATCGTGTGGAGAGTCTCCATGATACCGTATCGCCATGCGGAATCATAGGCCTTCTCCAGATGAAAAAACACCGTGGCGTAGTGCTGTCTACGAAGGAAAGTCTCACAGACGGCATTTTCCAGTCGGAGCAGAGCATCCGACGTGGAGTGGAACTTGCGGAAGCCGCACTGTGCGGAAGACAGATGGCCTCCGCTGTGCAGGAAAAAGGCTAATCTAACATTTACCAATTTCTCCATCGACTTGCACACGCAAGAGGTTAGAGAGATTGGGCGGAAACCAGTCGGAGTAGAGTGATCTCTCCCCGGTTTGCGAAAGGCGAGCACAGTAGCGATTCGCCAGGAGTCTGGGAGAAGACCTTCCACCCAGATCCTGTTGAACAAATCTAACAGAAAAGCCATGCCTTCCTCACCCAGGTGTCGAAGCATGGCGTACGGGAACCGTCCGGACCATGGGCGGTGTCCGCGCACGAAGCTAGAGCGGAACGCAACTCACTCACAGTAAACTTGTCGTTGAAGGGTTCTCCGCCTCTGGAGGTAAAGTCCAGCCGGCGGCCTTCCGCGACATCACGACGTGCATTGAATGCTATCGAAGCAGCATCCCGGCTAGAGAATGCGGAAAAAAGCGGTCGCTAAGGATTCCGCAACGGACGCGGGGTCCGAGATTGCGGTCCCATTCTCCTGGAGAATGGGAGGGGGGTCCTGCGAGAACTTGCCCCGAATCCTTTTGACTGGCTTCCACAGCTCAGCTAAAGGGGTCTTCCCGTTAAGTGAAAACACGTATGCCCGCCAAGAAGAGCGGCGGGCGTGCTTCGAAATATACCGGAACCTAGCCCTAGCCCGACGAAATTCAGCGACAATGAAATCGTTCGGGCGGCGCTTATAGCGCATGTAGACATAACGGTTCTGTTTGAGGGCAGTCTCACACTCAGCCGACCACCATGGGAGTGGTCGGCGTGCAAAACGGCCAGACGTCCTAGGAATAGTAGTCAGGCCCACGTCGATGAGGTTGCCGGTGAAGAACTCAACGGCCTCATCTACCGACCTAAACTCCTCGACCGAGATAGAGAATTCAGTGATTTCCTGAAATGCAGGCCACCGCGCCCGCCCCAAGCACCACCGAGGTGGTCTCTCAGGCAGCAGTTGCCCTGAAAATGATATTTGAATGGGAAAGTGATCACTACCATGGAGGTCATCGACCACCTCCCAATCAAAATCAGGCTGTGCATCCGAAGAGCACAAAGATAGGTTAAGGCAAGAAAATGAAGCGGTTCTCGGACAGTGATGCGTAAACTCATCCACGTTTAGGACACCCATCTCAAGATCTTCGATCAGATCGGCAAGGACTTGTCCCCTGGGATTTATGGAGTAATCTCCCCAGAGAGGATGCCTGCCGTTCAGATCTCTAAGCAGGAGATAGAGCTTCGGCAACCGTGCCACGACGCGGCGGAAGTCCCCCGCGTCGAAGTCAGCTGACGATGAAATGTACGCAGAAATGATAGTATACCTCCTATCCAGGTGCAGCTGCACAGCCACTGCCTGAAAGGAGGTATCTAAAGAGAAAGGAAGAATGGAGACATCATGCCGAGTGTAAACCGCGCATCCCCCAGCCCAGCAATCCCGCGGTGGTGGGGTCGCAAGACCCTTATACCTCGGGAGGGCGGGCAGGGGGCACACGCCTAGCATGGTCTCCTGCAAAAAGATAGCTAACGGGGAACGGGACGAGACGAGCCTCCGCAGCTCCTCCCAGTTGGCCCGGAGTCCACAGCAATTCCATTGAAGAAATATGCCCTCCAGGCCTAGCTCAGAGAAGACGCGGGGGCCCTCCTCGAACTGAAGACCCTCACGGGAATGGCCGTACGTTTCCCGGGGGCAGAACCCGCGCGCTGTTGGCCGGACAAAGCGCTGAAGGCGCTGTCGCCTTCGAGGACTTATTGGGGGAGGTTGGGCTCGTCATGCGAGTCTTTTCCTCCGTCCCCCTCGAAACCTGAGGCGGGCGTTGTGGCTTCGGAGGCGGGGGGCCCTCTTTTCGAGGAACCACCGTCTCCGAGCCACTCGCTCCACCTCGGGGCGTGGGCAAAGGAGCCGAAGCTCCTTTGTTGCTGTCCTCCTTTCGGGGGACAGCTTTAGGAACCACGGAAGATGGCCTAGCGACCATTTTCAGGGGTGTTGCCTCCTGTAAGTCTAACGACTTGGTGGAGGCGCGTGGCCGTTTCGCCTTACGGGAAACGGTCACGCTGGGGGAAGAGGGGGAAGCCCTGGTTTTAGCCGGGGCTGGGTATGAACCCCTTTTTGCCGCCAGCTTTACCAGGGAAGCGCCCGGGTTGAGTAGAGCCTGCAGAAGGGCTCCGAATGGGCGCGGAAACAACCGTGCTCGTTAGCCTGGATGGGCCAGGAGCAGAGGGTGCCTTTCTAACTATTGAGGCATATGACGTCCTAGGCAGAGCCGGGCGCGCCAGGACCAAGTCCTTAGCCTCGCGGAATGAGAGTCGATCCTGGGCTTGAACGGCCAAGATTTCTTTCTCAAGGAGATATGCACCACATTGATTCAAAGAAGCAGGGTGCGGCCCTCCGCAATTGAAACACTTGACAACACACGATTTGGACTTATCGTGTGCGGCCTTGAAGCAACTTAAAGATACTTCGGGTAACCCTGAATTTGCACGTAGACAGGAGTGATTAGTATGGCCGAAGCGGTGACAGTAGTAGCACCTCCGCGGCAGTGGCACGAATGCCTTCACGCGGTAGCGATACCAACCGACACGTACCGACTCAGGGAGCTCGTCACAGTCGAACGTGACGAAGGGTGTAAGGATGAGTCTCAAGACGTCTCCCCGTGTTCTCATCACACGTTAAACCTTGACCGCTCCATGGTGATGTCCTCTTTGGAGTAGTCCACGAGTTCCCTCGCATGGTAGAGTGCGAGGTCACATTCACAGGCGTGCCATCAAGTGTCCGAAGGGCACAAATGATGGCAGCCTCGGAGGGATTCGATGCATCGCGAAAAGGCTCCCTTCCGAGAAACGGGTCACCTTCGGCTCTCTACCAATTACACTAGCTAGAGCTCTCCTCTGATGGACCATGTTGCCCTTAGCCAACATGCTGCCGGTAGTGAAGCGAATAACAAGTAAGCGTTTGAAGCCAGCGGGATCGAAAACGCCAGATAGCCTCTGAATGATGGGCCCCGACGTAATCGAGACTCCGCTCTGCGCAGTTCTGGTCTTCCCACCCGGGGAAGCAACGGGGCTAAACGAGCCGATCTTGGCATGGTCACTTGCCAAAGCGGCAGCAACCCCGTCCGTCCCCCCGTCCGTAGCGCACGCGAACCTCCCCCAGACGAGGACATTCAACGAGAATTTGGAGAACAATCTAGGGGATAAAGAAATCATCGCTGAAAGGCTGGGGGTGTAAGAGGAAGGTCCATCCACTGTGTCGCAAGAGTGTGTCTCATTCGAAGGGGAAAAACCGACCTGAAACCGTCGAGGCATTGGGAAGTAGGTCCACGGAAAACTTCAGGCTACAGTCGCACGCTTAACTTCCGATCAGCCACCTCCCATCTTATATAACTGCCACACAACCGAATGGCTTATCTGATTCCTGCGATGAAGTTAGCGTGGAAAAGAGAAAAATGTTGGACCGGACGCCCAATCTATAAAGTGTTTGGCATTCTCATTAACGTGCTCATTTCCCGCAATCCCTACATCTGGAGGAAATGAGCAAAGAAAAACTGGACATCTTACCGGCTCGCAGCAGACGTAGCGTCACAGATAATACGAACTAGGGATGAAGAGCGGATATTCCAATGCCTCAAGGGCACGCATCGCGCTTTAAGTCGCTAAAAATCAATATCAGTCGCAGAACCGGGTAGGTCGCACAATCTTCGGTATAGGTGCTGGAAAGCAATGGGAGCAGATGTATGGCGACAAACATTTAAAAGTGATACCTTCCAGGGTGGCGTTATGAGACGAAGTCACATCGCCACTGGCCCGAGAGTAGCAACAGGATCTCCAAAATTTCCTTGGGCATGATTGGCATCTCACGTCAGCAAAGGCACCATCGAAATAGGCGGCGGAAAAAATGAGAGCCGTTGGCAACGGGAGATGCTACACTCGTGTGTACAAGGGCATCTTCAAGATCTCTCAGAAACTAAGAATTATCGAGACGCATTCTTTCGCTCCCATACTACGGGAGGTCTCCAAGATACCGTATCGTCAGGCAGCATCATAAGCCGTTTCCAAATTAAAAAACAAAAAAAACATGGCCAAGTGCTGTCGACGAAGGAAGGCCTCGCAGATAGCGTTTTCGAGCCGAATCATATCGTTCGACGAGTGAAACTTGTGAAATTGTAGGAAGGAGACAGGCGACCTCCGCTTTCCACAATAACGCTAACCTAACATTAACCAATTTCTTACTCAAAATGCATACGTAGGGAGTATTAGCGAGAAATTAGGTATATTGATCTCTCATCTGCTTACGAAAAGCAAGTACGGTAGTCATTCACCAGGAGTCCAGGAACATTCCCTGAGTCCAGATCCTTTTGAACAAAGCTAACAAAAAGACCATGTCTCGTTTACATAAGTGTCAAGCATGAGGTACGGGATAACGCCAGGACCAGAGGAAGCGTCTTGACATGAAGCGAAGGAGTGTAGCACGCTTAGCGTAAACAGGTCGTTCAGTTCTTCGAATCTAGGAGTTAAATCCAATCAAGGTTCATCAGCGGCGGTGGGGGGTGAATTAAATGATGACGAAGCAGCATACAAGTGGGGGAATGCGGAGGGTAGGGTCGCGAAAGACTCCGACACAGATGCTGTGTCCGAGATGACGGTCTCGTCTTCAAGGGCAGGGGGTCCTGTAAGCGTTTACCCCGGATCCTTTTGACAAGCTTTCACACCTTGAGTAGATGCACGTATGTCCAACAAGAAGAATGGCGAGCGTGCCTGCAAACGAAATAGAATCTGGCTCTAGCCCGAAGAAATTCACACGGTGCTTTGAGCACTTACATATAGGCATTGTCCTTTTCTCTAAGTGCCGTCTCGCACTCGCCCGACCACGAGGGGAGATAAAGTAGAAAACGCTTATACGTTCGAGAAATGGGAGTCAGACCCGTGGCGATGTGAATATCGGAGAACTCAACGGCCTCTTCAACCGACCTAAAACTCTTTGGGTGAGATTGGGAAGCGAGTCATGTCCTCGAATGCGGGCCACCGTACACGATTCAAGCAAGCACGACAGAAGTAGTTTCCCATGCCACAGTGTCCCCTTCACCCACCAAAAATTTTGAATGGGAAAGTTATCGTTACCGTGAAGGTCGTCCATCACAGACCAAAAGTTTTAGTGTGCATATGGAGAACATGGGGACAAGACAAGTGGGAAAAAGTAAGCGGTTTTAACACAGTGTGTTGTGTGAATTAATCCATACATAGGACACCAATCTCCAGCTTTTAGACCAGCTATGCCACGAGGTGTCTCCTGGGATTGGACGTAATGTGCGGACAGAGAGGGTGCCTAAAGTTAAATTGTCAGATGAGGCGACAGGGCCTCGCTACCTGTGCCACAACGGGATGAAAATAGGCTCTATGGAGGTCAGCTGACGGTGGGATATAGAGGATAGATACGAAAGAGTACCTGCTATACAGGTGTAGCATCACTGTCACCACCAGTAAAGTATTTAAAGCTAAAGCGAGAATATACATCACATCCAGTATAAATTGTCTATCCACCTCCCCAGCTACCATCCCGTGGTAGTAGGGTCGCAAAACCTTTAAACACCAGGAGGGTAATCAGGAGACACGCGCCCAACAGTCTCCTGGATATAGATCGCTATTAGGAAGCGGAAGAAGACGATTCTACGTAGCTATTCACAATTAGCTCGGAGTCCGCGACAATTTTAATGAAGGAAAATGCGCACCAACTCTAGTTAGGAGCTGCAAGGGGCCTCTTTGAGGTAATGTCCCTCACTGGAATCAACATAGGCTGCTTGGAGTTGGAACTCTGAAGGCGATTGGCCACTGAGTGCACAGGTACTACTGCCTTCGATGGCTTACTAAAGGATGGTTGGCTCTGCGTACGAGCCTTTAACTTTTCCTGCCTCGAAACCTTTGACCTGCTGTACGGCATTGGGATCGGGGTTCCCTCGTGCTTTGAAAGAGCCCGATTTTCAAGAACCAAAGATCTTTTTTTGCTATCCTCCTTTGAGAGGTTAAGCTTTAAAAGCCACGGGGTCGGTTTCACCGTCACCTTTCTGGGTTTAGCCTCCTGTGAATCTAAAAGATTCGGTGGATGCGTGCGGCGTCTTCTTCAAATATTCTCTTTGCCTTGGAGAGGTGAGACGTGTTTCTACACTCTTCCACCCGAAAGGGACCCAAGACCGGGCGGGTCTGCTTCGACCTAGCCCCACTCCGATAGAGGACTCGGTCACCCGTGGAGCTGCCCACATAAAGGGGAGAGTCCTTCTGTCCCTTTAAGTCCTTGGCGGTAATGTACACTTAGGAGGACAATGCCGGGGACTATTTCCTACTAAGTAACCGTCTTCATCGAAGGTGGATCCTGCCATCTAGGGGGACCTTAGTGACCCTACTCGACTCGGTAGGGGCTTCCGTTCCCAACGATGACTTTAAGAGCACGGTGTTCACTTCTGGGAGAGGCAGCATGCCGGCCAGAGACAGGAAGATTCGGGGAATCAGCACGCCAGCCCGCAACAAAGTCACGATCCTCCATCAAAGAGGGAAGACGGCAAAACCCAATGGGGTCCACTTCCCATAATCACCATAAAGGGTTCTCTATAGGCACCAGAGTGACCCTTTCGGGAACGCCAAACACTTCACCGGACGGGCCATTCTTCAGCGGCCACTGAGAAGCAAAGGTAGTTGGAAACGCTTTAGACCGGACAAAGAGTTGCTGGGGGTCAACTCTATTGAAAGAAGTAAAGGGAAAGCCCCTTTCCAGCTTGTTGAGAGAGGGAAAGAGACCTGTAACAAACTCAGCCCTTTACCAGTGTCGAGAATAGAGGCTCTTTGCCGCCATATGGCCCGTGGAAACCATGAAGTCAGTCCACGTGAGCCATGACCGTGAGAACAGTCAGAATATCGAATAGCTTTCTGCAATAACCGAGGGATTGGAATCTCAAACGCGCGCTTGTCGTCCCCCGGGGTGTTATCAAGAAATCCAGCCGGGAGTACTTCCCATTCCTCAAGTGCCGTGTTGGTTTTCGGAGATCCCCCCCCCCCCCGTCCACCTTGACGGAGGCAATAACGGTTCCGGCTGGTCTCAATTCGGCATCGACAGTATAGGCCTGCCTTTTATAACGAAATACGTCATTCTCGATAGCGCTCCCTTTTCTCGAGCCAAAGGCTAGAATTATACCGAAGGATCTGAGCCCCAGTCAATTGGTTCATCCCTGGTTTCGGTATATTTCGTTTGGCAAGAATACTCCTTCCAGTTAGTGTTAGTGTTTCATATCTTAAAACCTCGGACCCCAGCTAGGCTGAGACGAATCATCTGTGGCTACCCTGCCAGTCATCCCTGTATGTATGTACAGAGGCTCGTATCGACTCCCCCCCCCCGCCGTAGAGCTCGCACTGAGTAGCCTGTTATGTTCGGTTTTTGTATATATCGAGTATCTATTGCCATTATTTTATTTAATCTATTTATTGTGTATAATGTGTAAATCCTTCGCACTCGTCTCTCCCCCCCGCCCTTTTATCCCCTATCTTTGTCGTAACCAGAGCTGAGTCAAGGTCACCCGTTTGACCTTGAGCGTCCACGACTATTGGGTAGAAGTGACGTATATGTCGAGGTCATTCTATGACATAATATATATACATATATATATATATATATATATATATATATATATATATATATATATATATATATATTAACTGGCGTCAGGTTTGTAGGGTGTTTAAAAGGTTCCTTTTAAGGTCTTTTAAAGGTTTTGTGGCTGAAGGCTTGGCTATTGAGTAGGTAAGCAGAAATATTCTTGCAAACTCTTTTTTCCATTTGTTGTGTCTACCCGCGCTTCTCAATTATTCCCCCCAGCGGAATTTTGCCAGGATCCACATGTTGGTACATACTATGGGGAGAGGAGCACGCCAACTAGGGGTCAGTAAGGATGGAAGGGTAAGGACCCTTGGAGCACCCAGGTTAGAGAGATGATCTCCTATGCGAAGGTTCAAAGGGCGGTGTAAAGATGGCAACTTATCATATGCCACCGTTGATTCAGCAGCATACAGGCATCTGTAAACCTCTGATACAGGGGTTTGCTGTACTCGGCAGAGGTATCGCATGCGGATTTGAAGTCTATGGTAGGGCAAAGGGAGTAGCCCACTCTCGCAGTAAAGGCTGTTGACAGGAGAAGTACAGAAGGCTCCACTAGAAAGGCGAACTCCGATGTTTCGAATGGGGTTCAGCATTTTAAGGGCTGAATGGGAAGCCGATGAGTAGATTTGACAGCCATAATCCAATTTGGATTGGACGAGGGCTGTGTATAATGTCCACAATGTTTGTCGGTCACTGCCCCACGAATTGTGTGAGAGGACTTTCAAAATGTCTAGAGCCCGCAGACAGCCCGTTCGAAGTCCGTGTAGGTGTGGTAACCAGGATAACTTTGGATCGAGAGTTACGTCAAGAAACCGAAACTCGGAGACAAACTGTATATCTTCGCCTTGTAGCGAGATAGATGGCGGAACGAGAACCCCTCTGCCTCGGTGGAAATACAGTGCTTTGGTTTTGTTCGTGGAAAAGCGGAATCCCTTAAGTTGTGCTCTTTTGGATACAGCATCGACCGCCAGTTGTAGCCGACGCGCTGCTGTTGGAAGGCGAGGTGAGGAACAGTATAGTGCTAAATCATCGACAAACAAAGTTGCCGATACACCCTCTGGGAGAGACGAAATAATATCATTGATGGCAATTATAAAACATAAAGACACTTAAAAGACAGCCCTGAGTAACTCTCTCCTCTTGGGGTTGCAGGTCAGAGTATGCGTCTCTAACACGTACCTTGAAGGATCGGGATGCTAAAAAACTTTGAATAAGTGACGGTAAAAGGCCTCTCATCCCCCAAACGTATAGCTACTTCAAGATGCAGTATCTCCATGTTGTGTCGTAGGCTTTCTCAATATCGAAAAATATGGCCAGGACTGGGTGCTTTCCGGACCGATCCCTCGAAACGTACAGTAGGTCAAGGGTACTATGACCTTTGCGGAAGCCCCATTGAAATGGAGAGCGAAGGTGAGTGGTTTCTAGGAACCAGTTTAGGCGCTCCAACACCAAACATTTTTTCCAGCAACTTACTCAAACAGCTGGTGAGAGCTATAGGGCGGTAGTGATCTGCGTCCAACCCGTCCCTGCCCGGTTTGATAAAGGGAAGGATGATCCCAATGCGCCATGATGAGGGGTAAAAAACCCTTCACTCATATAAGGTTGTACAAAACAAGTAAGAAAAGAGTAGAGTGTGGATGTAGGTGCCGAATAATATCGAAATGGATCTCGTCAAGCCTAGAAGAAGTAGATTTGCAAAGGTACAAAGCGCTACGCAGCTCATGGATGCTGAATAGAGCGTTATATGGAAGGTTAGATTTTGTTGTGAAGTTGAGAGAATGAGGCTCTTCCTTTGATTTGTAGGATTGAAAAGCCTTATCGTAACGGCTGACACTGTTGAAGGTGCAGAAATGGTCAGCAAAAGCATTGCTGACCACCAGGCCGTCATTCTCCAAGGAACCGTGTAAGTTGAGTGTGTGGGTATGATGATCAGCATAACGGCCCCTGATCTTATTAATCCTCTTCCAGATCTTAGCAGTAGGTGTCATAGAGGAAATTGATGAAACGTAACGGCGCCATGAATTTCGGCGAGCCTGACGAAGGGTTCTTTGGCGAAGCGCATGAGCTCGGTTTCGGTCGACCTTGTTGCACAAAGTTTTTTTTTTCGGAATCGGGGATGGGCTAACTTGTAGTTTTTGATAGCTGTTGCACACGCCGAGGTTCACCAGGGCACGGTTGAGCGGCCCGTGGTGGATCGCCTCCGTCCGATGGTCTGTGTTGCTGCATTGTAGATAGTCGATGTAAAGTATTCTACTGCCGCGTCCACTCCATTGAAGGTCCCCAAAGATGCACTTGTGAAGGACGCCTCTTGGAAACCTTCCAAAACTGCATGACCTAAGTCCCACTTAAGGGGCATGGTTGTATGAGGGCTAACTTGAAGGGCCGACAAGACAATAGGGAAGTGGTCACTTCCATGGAGATCGTCAAGAATTGACCATCGAAATTACGTAAAGCAATCCGGGGAACAAACAGACAGGTCAACACAGCTAAAAGACTCCGTCTGGACATGATAAGAGGTAAAATCGTCAGTGTTTAAAACACAAAGAAAGTCAGATAATAAATGACTAAAACACTGCCTTTGGCATTTCGAGTGATATCACCGCACTATGGGTGGCGGGCGTTAAAAGCTCCTAGTAATAAGAATGGGGAGGGTAACTGGTCTATAAGTTCTAAACGTCGGGTCTTGACAATGATAATAAACAAGGGGGTAAGTAAATAGAGCAAACGGTAAAAAGCTTAGTAAGAAAAACCCTCACGGCAATAGCTTGGAGGGTAGTATGTAGGGGGATGGAAGAAACATGGTGTGATGAAGATACCATGATTGACCTCCCCCCCATGAGAAGAGCAGGAGCAATAGAGATGAAAGTGAGAAAGCCGGGTACCGGCGGAAAGGGCCGTATACCCAGTTTATTCTCCTGAAGACAAATAACAGCGGGGTGGATAGTCGTCAAAAGAATTTTGAGTTCTTCCCACTTTGGAAGAACGCCTTGACAATTCCATTGTAAAATGAAAGATATTATGTGGGACGATTAGATACCACTGTGGATATCTTTTTCTCTTTTGTGGCCGATATTGTATTTGAGGTTCGTCCCAAAGAGCTTGGGAGACGGAGAGCTGATTTTGAGGAGCCTGCTTTTGCAGGGGGAGAGATCCTAGATGGAGCAGTGACGGGTTTTTTCGTAAGTTTTGGAGAACCGACCGCAGCCCTTGATTGTAATTCGGGTTCACAACCTGGCGGAAAAGGAAGATCGAGAAGGGATTTTCGGCCGGTAGATCCGGATTCATGGGTCGAGGGTATTTTCGGTGTCTGAGGAGTTGGTCCAACCGCCGCGATTGGTGATGTTGGAGTATCAACTGCTTCCATCGGATCTTGGGTTGAAGGGTGAGCGGAACGAACAGGTGATCTGAGCGAGGTGTGTGGAGCTGGGTGTATATCTGCCATAGTTTGGATCAGGATGGGGCCTAAGTCCTGTGAAGGGCGGGACGGACTTAAGGGCATAGAATGTTCAGCCATAGGGGAGGAGTCCATTGAAGATTCTCGGGGTTCGGCCGAGTCAGCTTCAGAGGCTGCACGCTTATTGGTGGTCGATGACCCAGGTGAGGAATGCTTCCTCTTACCACTGGGCTTTGGGTCTCGGGGCCGGGTGGATGAACCTTCACTGGTCGATGTTGAGGATTCTTTCAAATAACGTCTGATGTCTTCAAGTGTCTCACCCTGAGCGTCTCTCCCAGCTAGAGCTGCTGAAGAGAGGGGGGGCTACATTGGTTATCTCGGTGTGAGAGCGATGCTTCGACTGCATATCCGCAATGTTTCCAACGCTGCGAGTAGAAGTAGGATGAAGTGCTTCAGGCTGGTCATCCAGCGTCACATAAAACGTCAGAGAAGAGACGGCATTGCGAAAAAATAGTCAAAGGTGGTACCATCCAGGGTGGCGTCCTGGGCAGAACCAGAGGATTAGGGTATGACTGGTATCTCTCGTCAGTATAGGCAACGTGAAGATCCGCTGCGGATGCAGCCAAACGAGCGCGGGGCTCGCGCGTATAGGCACATAATGCACTGTGCAGAGGGCGTGGCATCTCCCCAACAACGACAAGTAGGCTCTCAATGGGGGACGTGCGGAAAGTACCGGTCGCAAGGCGAAGGTCGGTGTGGTGGATCGAGTCCACCTTCCACAATAAACGCTCGGCTGCGGATGCATAAAACTCTCATCCGTAGTCGAGCTTCGAACGAACAAAGGATGGATAGAAAACGAGGCAGTCGCCCTATCAGTAGCCCAGGTGCTGACGTCAGTCCTAGAGAACGAGAGGGAGCCCCTGCGAGAACCTTTCCCTCGCCCCATCTAATGCCCATCTCAGGGGGGTCGTACGGTTTAACCCACGATCCTCGCTGCCGTGGAATCCAAATGCCCATCCGGCTCGTAACCATACCCAAAGAGGCTTCTTATCTTCACTCATAGTGAAAGCAAATTTCCATTCCGCATAGCCAGCTCATAGATAAAAGCAGAAACCTCGGAAGTACGAACATGAAACATTTGGTGGAAGAGGGGGAATGAAAAAGGTTGCGATAGCCCCTAACCTCTTAAAAGATGTTTTGATAACACAACTTCGCATGCTTTTCCCTTCAGTGGTCCCGCAGGTTGGTATCAGGTGTTGCATAGGCAAACTTGCTACAGCTGACATCTGGGGGATTCCCTGCCGTCCCGGCCCCAAATCCCACAGATAGATCTTCATAGTTTTTATCGAAAGGGAAAACCCAGCGTGGGAAGAGAAAGGGCAAGGTTGAATACTTTTTATGAACGACCCCGCAAGGGGGCACCCTGTGTTGACTGTTACATCTGGTACCTGGAGGGCCGGCACGCCTTCCCAGGCCCAGACTCCCGCCAGTCTCAAACAAAATTGAGACTAACTTGGCTTAATTCCATCAGGGTAGTCGTCGACCTGCTTTCGACCATTCATTCTTTATCGGGGCTGAGAGCGTGTGGCTGTTTCACCCCTCTTTCTCGACTCCGTTTAGGGTGCTCGGCTTTACCCCCCCCCCCCTCTTTCCGTCCCTTTTAGGCAGACACGCAAGGAAATGTCATGTCACCATGCTGAGGCTTACATTTAAAGGATTATGCGCCTCCCAGTCCCAAGGCTTGCGGCTAAATAATCATCTTGAACACATTTTACCTTCATCTAGCCTCATCACTTTCACACATCTCTCCCGACACGCTCTGCAGAATGCGCCCTCGTTGGTAGTTCGCTTTTAAAGGAAAAAAATAAATGTAAAAAGGACGACACAAAGGCGTTTGACTGCACGCTGCAATCCACGAACTTGACTGATAAAATGTTCTCTCTGACTCAACCATTAATGATAAGTGGCGCAATCGAGAAGCGGACAGGGACAAACCGACTGCCTGGAGTCACCAGCATGCATGAAGATAACACAACAAAGGCATGACTAGGAGGCAGGAGGGTTGGGAGGAGAATCGATAATGAGTGTGGCGTCGGAAAAGAGCTAAGATCCCGCAACCTTATCTACACTCTCCCAAGAACCCGATAATATCGCATCATCTTCGGCAAAAACGATACTGAAGATAAAAAAGGAAACTATTAATAACAAAGGAAACAGGTTCATTAATTCGAAAAGGATTAGGGAGGAAAAATGAAAATACAGGATAAATAAAGAAATGTACTGAAAAATAAATGTCACAAGAACATTAACAAGGTCTGCTGACCAAAAGTTACTGCCTCCCACTTATTATGATTTATGACCCTACGACCTTCAAAACTTTCAATAATTCCGGGAGTAAGATTGGGAGGACTTTGGCAATTATATTATTCGAAATAGAATATTAAACAACATGAGGGTTTCAAATTTTGTTAGAATCGGTCGAATTGTTATGATGTTATTGCCAAAACAAAGTAATTCACGGGCTTACCTTGAGAGGACTTTGGCAATTATATCATTCGAAAGAGAATGAAAAACAACATAAGGATTTCAAATTTCGTTAGAATCGGTCGGAAAATTACAATGTTATTTAAAAAAAAGGCAAAACGGGGACTGACTGACCGACCGACATACTGAGATATAGAGTCACCCGTGACTAAAAATGAACCTAATCAGATTTAAACACTGGAAACGGAGGGAAGGCTTGGTCAAGGGCGTATCCGTAGAACAGCGGAGGACAAACCAGTCATGTCACGGTGCTACTTCTATAATGAATGGTATACAGCTCACTATGTAATAGGGATAAAAAAAAAACCTAAAATTTGTTAAAAAAAAATAATTCTCTGTAATTTCTACAAAATCCAGTTTGGTGGATAGATATTTCCTTTTAAATGTCGCGGATGGGCTAAACCCTAGCCCTGTAGAAACGCCGGCCCACTGGTTGAACGAAGTTAGGCCACATCTGCTATGGTTACTGACCAGATTGAGTCATTATTTGATTCGACTCCACGTTGCTTGCCATACGCTTCAGAGCCCTGGGGGCTCGTACCCCATTTTAAACTGTACGTCCTTACTGAGAACTCACTTTACTTGCGGGCCCTCCTCCTCGGCGAGATAGGCGCCCTCTACGAAGGCAACCACGCTTCCGGAGTGAGTCCACAGCTCCCTAAGATTTGGGCAGTCCATAAGTAGGTGTTCGATGTGGTCTGGGCTTTGGTTGTATCTGGTGCATGTTGGTGTCTGGGGAAGGTTTATTTCTTTGTTTGTATTGTAGTAGTAAAGTGGAGTGGCCTGACTTGACCTCGGTGTGTTCTATGTAGTGATTTCTCTGATTGGTTTATTAAGGGAGAGGGGGGGGGAGCTCATTTAGGATGTTTGGTGGTATGAGAATTCCATCTATAACAACATAGTTTTTCCTGTCACGTAAAAAGATTAGACCACAAGATCAAGTTTGGCCCCCTCTTGTTCTAGACCAAGAGGGCGTATGCCCTTAGTGTAGGGGAGGAGCCTTCACACATTGTCACGGCGATTGTGAGAAAGAAGAACACCATTCACTCCCAGATATGCACAACGAACCCGCCACATCCTTGGAGGCTCGCCATAAGGGCGAGCGAAAAAAGAGGAAGAGTATGGGGGGGGCGGGCTTATTTGAGGTAAATCTAAGGCGGAGAAAAGGTGGTAGGCCCCATCTGGAAGGAGGCTTCGCACTCGAGAGTACACGCCAACACTTTTGAACCTTTACTTTTCTATTATTAACAAAAACTATATTTCTTCCGGAAGTTCTCGCTAGAATTTTGAAAAAAAGTGAGGTGAAATTGGGGGAAGTGAAAATATATAGAGGGTAAGTAAGTTGGTACCCAAGGAACTGGGAAGGCACGCAACTCTCTTGCTTCTGCTCCAATTTCAGAATAAAAGGGGTCTCTTTCTATGGGTTTTTTATTTTTAGCCTTGACATCAACGCAACCATATACGTTGGTTCCCTACCATCACCCTCGCTCCTTAACCATTTAAGGGCCTATGTTGGCCTGTGGAACCACAATTTCAAGCCACTTTGACTCTAATTCGGGCATCAAAGGGTTAAGCCTCCAAACCTCCCATGAGAGGGGCTGGCGGCCGTGTTCCGCGCGCGACGCCCATAAGAAGTTGCAAAGACGTTTTCCGCACTTGGAGAGACGCCTTAGCGCCTTCTAGGTGGTGGGCAACGCCTGAAATCCAAGGCCCCACAAGGCGGTCTGGATGTCCGACCTCGTTACTCAGGGTTCAGGGATACGTCCCTATGCCAGTAGGTAGAGAAGCGGCACATTCCGGCACCGGCACCATTTTCTGAGCTATTTGCTTTCGCCAGGGAACGAAAAATAAGAAAATACAGGGCGGGGGAGAGGAGGAACGGAGAGGAGGAACGAAGAGGATGGAGGAAGAGCAGTAGGATATGGAAGATAAATGCCAAAGAAGCTCGGGGCCCGGTTTAAGGCTCCCGTTAACGATCGCGACCAGATTTTAATTGAGAGGAGAAATTAAACTGGCGTAACCAACGATGGCATCCCTCTCCAATGACGAAAGAGGCAAAGACCAATAGAGGAAAAGGTGGAAATGGATAATTAATTAAAGAGTTAAGGATAACAAGGACTCCAGAGTTAGTTTTTAACGCACCTTTCTGGCCCCAGCAATTAAGACTGACGAGGTTCCCACCGCCCCTTCATTCGCATGACACCCCATGTGCCCTCATTAGATTGATTTTTTTTTATATGCTACAAAGTGAACATACAACTGACAAATATATATATATATATATATATATATATATATATATATATATATATATATATATATATATATATATATATATATAGAGAGAGAGAGAGAGAGAGAGAGAGAAAGAGAGATTAAGGCTATAAAACAACCCGCCCACCCAACCTCCCCATCGAACAGTCGCGCCAAGGTCGACCTCGGAAAAGAGACGATGCGCTTTCTAGAAAACGACCAAGGCGAAACCTGACGTCAAAATGGCGGGACGAAAATGGGATGAGTTAAAGATCGAAAATAAACGCTCGAAAAACGGCTACGGAGAAGGAAAATTGTTTATTTTATAAGCGGCAAGAATAGTACCTCCATCCCATCAAACACACCCACACATAAACAACCCCGCCTCGTTGTGGAGGTACGGTCGCCCCAAGGTAGCTGAGGCAAAGTTTCATTTTCTTAATCAATAACAATAATTTATTCTTCGCAATCTCCTCGTATTAAAGGATGAGTTAGTTACCTTTAAAACCCTTGGGGCTTCTTCACGTGATGCCACCAAGTTTACCATGATACCAGCCACGCCACCAAAAAGAGCTCATTCTCGCCATGGCCACACCAAAAGTCTCGTCTAGTGCGAATAGCTCGTTAGTTTCCATAGAAACGTGTGGTGGCGCCACCAGATTGACCATGCACAAAAATGCCTCTCCTCGCCACCATATGTTTAAATTGAAACTCAATTGGTGGCGTCGTGAGAAGCGGCTCAATATATTTTTTCGATTCTTCAACTTTCGGCACCAAGAAAGGCCACTCTTTGCTGGGCTGTGTCTTTTCGATGACGCCCAGTAGGAAGCGTTTAGTCACACCACGCCAAAAAGTGTTTAACCCAAGATTGTGTTTATTTAACACGAAAATCACCAGGAGAAATTCAGACAAATGGTAAAAATGTATGCCAGGTACATAACCCGAATACCCAAGGCGGAAACTATAGGCGCACGAACAACTCTCGTATGCCTGTTCACATCACGGTGCCTCGTAGAAACGGTGTTGGACTCGGCTCGATCACAGCGAGCGCTTACACAAAACTTTTAGTGGCATCACGAGCTGGCAGCCTATTGGAGGATACGTTGATACTACTGCAAGGGTAGAGAGCTCCACACGCATCATTTCCCTTCTCGCTTTCACAGTACAAATACCCGAACCAAGAAGGGTTTTATGATCGCTGCTTGTTATCAACGTGGATCACACGCTGATATTTTTGGGCTTGTCAGCGATGGTCATTCTGAACCTTATGTGCATTTCATTATCCGGTCGGGGGATCTCGCCCACGATACGAAAGACGAATGGCACAACTTACTACAACTATAGTGAGCGTCAATTCACGTAAATTTTGAAGTGTTAATTAGCGTCATGCTAACAAATTAGCGGGTTGTGCGAGAACTTGCGACGCGGAAAAAAGCCGAGTGGAAGTGACGGGGCTGAAAGTGGTGTTAGTCGTGGTTTGCTTTTAATCACAAGAGATGTGGAAGGGAAACGCGCGAACTCAACGACGACTGGTGACGCCTGATGAGGCGAAAGGAATCGCTTATCCAGTGCGGGCCAACAGCATTGATAAATAATGAATGACGACCCAAAGGATAAAATTGCAATGTAAATAATTGTAAAGGAATGGCAACATAAAGCCTCCCGGAGGGCCAGGCGGACATATACCTTAAAGTCACCCCTCCCCCTTGTGGAGAAAGCCGGAAAAGCGAGCCCCATGAGGAGACTCGTGGGAACGGTAGCCGGCGAATAACTGTAACTGCCTACCCTGTTTGATCTCCCCGCCACATAGGTAGTTGGAGCGACCATCTGTGTTAGGGCAACCACCAAAGGCCCTTAAACGACGCTCTACAGATCCAATTACCTAAGAGATCCGTAGGCCCGTGGTTATATCACCAAAAGGTGGTGCCAGTCAAAAGGCACGCCAAAGAGTGTGGCGGTTGAGGGTCTCGCTAATTAACAAGCCAACTTGGGCACCTCAGTGCCAACCTCTGCACTTCTCGCTCTCCCAGATGCGAACTCACCATTCGCGCTCCTCTCTGCGGTCTCGCCCCTACCCCTTAGATGGGGCAGTGGTCCGCCTATAAATAAGCCCATGAAGGAAAGAGAATAGATGATTATTCGGTGAGAACGACTTAGGATCAGTTCGTGAAGATCGATCCTTCAGCCAGTCAAGATTATTCGGTGAGAACGACTTAGGATCAGTTCGTGAAGATCGATCCTTCAGCCAGTCAAGATTATTCGGTGAGAACGACTTAGGATCAGTTCGCGAAGATCGATCCTTCACGCAGTCAGGATTATCCGAGGAGAGGCGATAAAGGATCAGATTGAGAAGATCGATCCTTCCCTCCAGGCTGAATTAACATAAATCGTCAAGTTTTGTATCGGTCCCATACCGAAGAAGTCTGACTGGAGAAAATAAAACCAGCTCACACTCGAGTGACTCTCACAGCTCAAGCTCCGTAAGAGTGAGAGGAGAAGAACCAAGCCCCAACGAGGTTCCATTCGTTAATTACGGTAAAAATCCCCCCGTATACCCCAAAACTAGTTGGGCACCCGGCGTTAAAGAATAAGACACCAAGAGGCTTCAAGATTACTAAGAAGAGGACTCTTGGAGCGAAGTGTACAGTAACTCTTCCGTCTTCTTAACGTAACCAGAGGCAAATTTACAATAAGAAGTTGACATCGCCCTACCTCACTTCCTCCATCCCATCTCGACGAAATCCTAACATCGGCCACTCCAAATCTCCGAAGCGCGAGATAAGCCCTCCAACGACATCCGGCAATCCCTACTCTCGTCTGTCATGTAAGTTAGAAAGAACATTTATATTCATATTGCGATAGTATGAGTTTAGTATGTTTCACGATTTAATGGAAGTAGAAACAATTGTGCGTGAACCCCTGTCATATTTGCTAGTAGAAGAGAGTACTTTAATTTAATGTTTAACGCTAATCTAAAAGGGTCGCGATAAAAAAACTAATAGGCAATTGGTATGTTTACGTGTAGCCTATTTGTTTATTTTTGTCATTAAAGATATTGTAATAGGCCCAGTTGCCCATCGGGTTGGTCTCGGTTAGCGTAGGAATAGGATATAAATGTGTTTACTGCTTTTTTTGGCATTGTTAATTGTTAAATTTAAAATATATGTTTATCCTGGGATAATTCCTGGGCGTTTATCTATATCCTTACGTGTTGAAGCGGCTCTTCATTAAAAACAACAAAATTCGCACTCTTAGATCAAAGCATACTTCAACAAAGAAGTATATTTATTACTCGACAAAAAGCTATTTCACCACAATGATAATCTCCATAAATCCAAAGGCTTTGAGAAACCCCAGCATAAGATCCCGAGGTCTGAACGAGCTTATTGCGAATCGAAGCTCTCTTTTCCGGTTCTGAGATCACATCTGAGTTCCGAGTGCTAAAAAGGCAGTTAGTAACGCCTCTTGATCCTTGGAGCGGAGTGTCACTCACGAAAAGCCGTCGCTTAAAAAAAAACACGTCACTCACGAGACAGTGAGACAGCAAGATTACACTCGGAACACAGCGAGGGTAGCCGGAGAATCAAGAAGTCGTAGAAGAGCATTTTTTAAAAGTTTTATTGAAGAAAGTAAACTAACGAAGGCATCTAAACTTAAAACGTTTTCGAAAAGCGATTCGGAGAGAAACTCTTCAGAACCTGCCGGGTTTTGTGGATTTTTTTAATCAAGGAGTCTCCTCTGGTGACTGCAAGCGAGGACATAGCCACCGAAAAAGAATAAAATAGCCATTTTTAGATTAATTTAAAATGAGATAAACAAAAACATAGAAGCATTAAAAGATTAAATACTATGGGGGAAGCCCGCCTACTCCAAGAATTCTACTATTCCAAAGTACCAGGAATATATTCCGCTTTACTGGGAGAAGCAACGCGCGCGGAGATTTCCCTGATTGGGACATTCTACAAAAATGTGCCGGAGAGTCTGGGGGACCAAACAGTCGTCACAATAAGATTCTGGGGAGAGGTAAATCAAATGGCGCTAATTCGAAGACGACAGAAAGCGATCTGAAACTGCCGAGGCATCGGGGGATACGTCCAAGGAAACAGTCACGGCGCAATTGCTCAGAGTGGTGAAGAGGGAAACGTTGGGTCGGTTGCAAAGTTCTTGCAAGCTGTTTGGCGGTCTCATTTCCAGAAATTATTTCATGTTCTGGAACTCAACAGAAGATAATCTCAATATCTGCCCAGCTAGCGGCAGCCGTGGCTTTACAGATACTGTGCAGTAGGGGTGCAGATATTCCAATGACTTAAGGGCACCAGAGACAGTTTGTGAGTCGCTATAATCTCGCGTGCTGAGCGGGGTATTGCAACCAGCTCGGCCGTGTAGACAGACGTAGCGCTTGGCAGAGCCCCGCTGACTTAAAACAGAGGGGATAGGGCGTGGAAGCCGACCCCACCTTGGGACTTAGAGTTATCCGTATACACTAGCACGGTTCCAGCGTGGGACGAGGTGTGCTCCAAAAAGGTCGAACACATTACTACTGGCGCTGTACAAGCTTTAGGAGCAGAGGCGTGGCGACAAATAGCCAAAGGTGGTACCCTCCAGGATGGCGTCCTGGGCAGAACCAGAGCTATATCTAGCTCTCGAAGGAGTTTCCTAACCCTAAACCCAAAGGGCTTAGGGTATGACTGGCGTCTCTCGACGGCATAGACATCGTCGAAATCAGCTGCGTATGCAGTGACAGCTGTTGGTGACTGAGGGAGGCGCCGGGCTCGTGCGTACAGGCGAATAATGCACTGTGCACGGCGTAGAGCGAGTGGCATCTCCCCAGCATCGACCAACAGCCTCTCAATGGAGGAAGTGCGGAAGGCACCGGTCGCAAGGCGAAAGTCGGTGTGGTGGATCGAGTCCACCTTCCGCAATAAACGCTCGGCTGCGGATGCATAAAACTCGCATCCGTAGTCGAGCTTCGAACGAACAAAGGATCGATAAAAAAGTAAGGCAGTAGCCCTATCAGCACCCCAAGCGCTGACCGTCACGGAACGGAGAATATCCATGGCGCGGGTACAAGAGACCCTAAGGCTGCGAATATGAGCATCCCAGGCGAGGCATCGGTCAAATACAAGACCAAGGAAACGGTGCGATTCCACCACTTCCAGGCGTACCCCATTAAGAAACAAACCTGGGTCTGGGTGGAGCCCAGAGTCGACACTCCAGAGTTAGCATCTGGGCCGCGCCAAAAGAGATCGAAAGGTCGTCCACATCGTAGAGCGTAGCGAGAACATCTTCCGGTAGCACCGAGGTGATGCCGTTGATGCTCAGCGCAGTGTTATACAGAGGACACTTCCCTGCGGGACACCCTCTTCCTGCTCCATTGGGCCGGAGAGGGCTCCCCTCAACCGTACGCGGAATCGACGATCTCGCAAAAATTCAGATATAAAGAATGGGATGTGTCCCCTCGCCCCCATCGTGTGGAGAGTCTCCATGATACCGTATCACCATGCGGTATCATAGGCCTTCTCCAGATCGAAAAACACCGTGGCGTAGTGCTGTCTACAAAGGAAGGCCTCGCAGACGGCATTTTCCAGTCGGAGCAGAGGATCCGACGTGGAGTGCAACTTGCGGAAGCCGCACTGTGCACAAGACAGATGGCCTCCGCTGTGCAGGAAAAAGGCTAATCTAACATTTACCAATTTCTCCATCAACTTGCACACGCAAGAGTTTAGAGAGATTGGGCGGAAACTGGTCGGAGTAGAGGGATCTCTCCCCGGCTTGCGAAAGGCGAGCACAGTAGCGATTCGCGAGGAATCTGGGAAAAGACCTTCCACCCAGATCCTGTTGAACAAATCTAACAGAAAGGCCATGCCTCGCTCACCCAGGTGTCGAAGCATGGCGTACAGAACATCGTCCGGACCATGGGCGGTGTCCGCACACGAAGCATGAGCGGAGCGCAACTCACTCACAGTAAACCTGTCGTTGAAGGGTTCTCCGCATCTAGAGGTAAAGTCCAGCCGGCGGCCCTCCGCGACATCACGACGTGCATTGAATGCTGGCCCCGATCCGGGATAGTTGGCTGAGAAGAAGGTTAGCATCTACCCTGTAAAAATAGAGGCCGACAAGAGAAAGTTGTAGGAGAGGTTGTAGGGGAAGTGAAGAAGTAGGGGAGAAATACAGGCTGTCTAAAAGAAGGAGAAGAGGCTAAGCTGAGGCCGGACGGGTCGCTGAGTCCCGTCAGCACGGTGGACAAGAAGGCAAATCGCCGTGTACTTACAGGGTTAAGCATAGCGAGAGATGCAGTTCAAGGCCTACTCAGACCAAAGAAAAGGACGGCGTGCGAAACAACCAACGTTCTAGGAATAGTAATTAACAGGACGAGGTTATCGTGCAAGAATTCAATGGTCTAAAAATAGAGGAGGCTACCTTCCTCCAGAAAGTTAGAGTCAACAAGTCTGTGTGCACGAACCCATCCCAAGTACAAGAATGGACAAACGGTAGCGACACCGCTCGATCTGATACCGGGACATTTAACTTGCGCGAAGATCCCTAAGATTGGGACATTCCTCAATAATGCGCCGAACAGTCTGGGAAACAACGCAGTCGTCGCTGTATGATGCAGGGGAGTGCTCCGTCAAATAGCCGTGCGTGCTGCTAGTGTTCCTAATTCGAAGATGAGAGAAAGCGACCTGAAGCCGGCGTGGCATTGGGGGTAGGTCTACTGGAACAGTCACGGAGCGATGGCATTCAACTTTAAGTTCCCCTCGGGCGTCTCCCATATTCTTTGCTAAGCAGCTCAGAGGGCTGAGTTGATTCATGCAATGTAGTCAGTGTGATGAAAAGCGAAACGCTGCGCTGGCCTCCCAGTCCTTGCGGACTCTTTTGCGCCCCTCATTTCTCGCAATCTCTACATACCCAGGAACAGAGCAGAAGATAATCTCGATATCCACCCGGCTCACGGAAACCATGGCATCATGGATACCACGAACCAGGGATTGCCGAGATTTCAATACAACGAGAACACTCAGGGTGCTTTATGAGTCGCAAAAGATCATTATCCCGTCTATGAACCAGGCACATATTATTTCCCGTCCCGTGCGTTGTATTGTAGCCAGCTCGGCCGTGAAGACAGACACAGCGTCTGTTAGAGCCCCATTTACTTCAAACAAATACACGAAACGGCGTGAAAGCCGATTCCCTCATGGGACTTGGAGCCATCCGTGTACACTAGCATGAATACACCGTGATACAAAGTGTGTTTAAAAAAGGCAGAACGCAATACTGGTAGTGCTGTGGAAGCTTTGGGAGCAGAGTCGTGGCGACAAATAGTTAAAGGAGGTACTACAGGGTGGCCTCTTGGCCGAACCAGAGCGGCCACTAGCCCGAGATGGTTCCCTCTCTCTCTCTCTCTCTCGCCCGGTCCTGCCTTGGGTGGGGTCTTTGCGACGCTGCTCGTAGGCAGGGATGGGCCAGGAGCAGAGGGTGTCTGCTTATCTTTGAGGGATAATACGTCTCAGGACGCGACAGGACCAAGTCCTTAGCCTTGACAAAAGAGAGTTGGTGCGCAGCCTGAACGGCCAGTACATCCGCCAGGGAATACGCACCATATTGCTTCGAGCAAGCAGGACTCAGGCGGT
This sequence comes from Ceratothoa steindachneri, assembly GCA_963969495.1. Lineage (NCBI taxonomy): Eukaryota > Metazoa > Arthropoda > Malacostraca > Isopoda > Cymothoidae > Ceratothoa > Ceratothoa steindachneri. Next base: position 89,871,983 of record OZ018332.1, on the reverse strand, counting down.
AGCGATACCAACCGACACGAACCGCCGCAGGGAGCCTGTCACGGTAGAAAGTGAAGAAGAGTGCAGGGGTGAGTCTGAATCACCCTTTGTTTTCTCATCACATGTTTAACCTTGACCGGTCCTTGGTCGGCCAGCTCTTCGGTGATGTCTTCTAAGGAGTAGTCTACGAGTTTCCTCTCATAACCACCCATTTCACGAAAGTCATGGTAGAGTGCGTTTTCACGTTCACCAGCGAGGTATTGTGAGGCTTAAAAACACCAATAATGGTCGCGTCGGAAGGGTCTTCCTTATTCACCAGTCAGTTTAGCTAATGCTATGCCCTGATGGAACATATGGCCTTTGGCCGACATGCTGCAATCAGTGGAACGAATAACTAGAAGGCGTTTCAAGCCACAGGGGTAGTCTATCGATGAAGGGCAACGCTGTAATCGAAGTTTAGCTTATCCTGGGTCCCTCAGAACGTGCTGGTCTTGGCCTAGTTGCTTGCCGAAACGGCAAACCAGTCCGTCCCGAAAACCACCGCGGAGGGAGAGGAAACTCTTAGAAAAGTAGGAGGATAGAGAAAGGGAAATGGAGAATGCAGCAGCTTCCCCAGGACCTGTCAACAATCAAGTCAACCCAGTGAGCCATGCCTTTCCTATTGGGACTCGGGCCAGGAGGACGTGCCGCTTCTCCAGATCCCAGATGTAAGTCTACACAGGGTAAAACTCTGCGGGGTCCCCAGGGACCTGTTGAAGATCACGGATATATGGGGTATTATCTATTTTTTACCTCCTGCAGGAATCATGGCAAGAAAACGTCACAGTTGCGATTTATACGGGCTTAACTGTCATAGTCGTGCTGCCACTTCACTCGCATTATCCTAATTTCCTCTACACTATTCACCCTATCCCCAAGTCTCGCCATGATTTTCGTAAAAACAGGAAATGTAATCGTTAAGGATGTTGGCAATGTCCATATCTGATTCCCTTATTAGGATTCTATCAGTCTTAAGCGGATCGACACAATACTAAACTGGCTTTCCTCTCTTCACGTAAGCTAAAGATTCTTTGGGGTTCTCTTTGCCGAGTGACTAAACGGAACTACTCATCACGCTTGGCCTTCCGGAACAGACCTTTTACCTTGAAGAATCCCTACTATATGTGTCCAGGTCATCTTTTGTGACTAGCTTTACATTTCATATACGCCTTCTTAACATTCCCATTAGCGGTCGCGAACTCATGACTAAACCATGAAGGCGGGCAAGTGTTTAAGTTGTTGATCTTCTCAACGCTTTTCTTAGCCCGTAGTAAAGTTCGTTCGAGGATGGATTCCTTTGGGCGGACCTAACCATATTGTCGTCACTACCACCTAAATAATTGTCCACAGATTCAAACAAAGCTGTCTTAGGCAGTGAAGACCAAATATGCATACTTTCCTCTTTTGTTGGCCTGCGGACCTGTGGGTCAAGAAATCGGCAAAGTCAGTAGCAGCCACGCTTCTTAGTCGCCAGCCCGATTAACAGTTAACACGAGTATTGAATTCACCCAAGTGATAGTAGAAAGACAGTCCAATAAAGTTGACAGAAGTTTTCGTCCAACTAAGCTGTCCTAAGCAGCGGGCGGTACACCACAAGAAACATTTATACTCTGACATTGACGCCCAATCGATTACATAGTATCGTAACCTGGAAAAGCCCTACATTTATCGGGAGATAGTGTGTTCAGTACGTAAGACAACACTCCACATCCCATTCACCTTATGCGGTCCTTGAGGAACATGACGTAACCAGGAATGCTGAATTCACCTACAAAATCTATTATGTCGGTGCGCATCCATGACTCCGTGGCCACCAGCGCGCTGCTCGCAAAATTTGTTTCGGATGGAACGGGCATTCAGTAACAACTTCTAAGAAGCCTGACGTAAGCCTTCAGCCCCCTGGTCTAGCTTAGAGAGAGAGAGAGAGAGAGAGGGGGGGGGGGAAGAAAGGAGTTGTGGTTGCTACTTACGTAAAACTAAGAAACAAAAACACCTGAGAGCATAGCTTTCAGAAAGTCTATAAGGAGAGTTTCGTAAAGAGAGTGGTAAGACGCTAGAAGTGAAGATTTGTGGAAGATATGTAACCTCAAATCGACCTTGGGGAGGCGAGGGTAAGCAATTCTCCAAATGTCGAATGCAGCATGATTACCAATGCTACACCTAATACCTCTTTGCAAGGTCGAATGGCACGAACAAACGAAAATAGGGAATGTATGTAATAGGCTGATAAGGATTCCCTTTAAAAAAAGGCCCCAAAGGTGCAATTAAAGGGCATTTTCTCTTAATTACTCACGTGGGAGTTGGAGAGGAGTTCCTTCATTATGAAGTTGTCGTAAATATTGCGGGCTAATTTTCGCCTGTCTTCGGACAAATCCATCTTCTCGTAAGCTTTGATCTGCAAAGGATGGAAGATACCCGTTATGAATCTACCACTCAAAAAGCTTGGACCATTTGGAGGAGGAAAAAAAGAATCCTTCAAGAAAAAGGCGAGAGGAAAGTAAAACAAACGAAAGAATTTCACTCAATGGATAAACAAAAGGGGTAGAAACCGACAGAGGAAAGAAATAGGTGGATAAATATGAAGGAAAATGATGAAAAATAAATTAAGGGTAAACAAGATTGTAAGAGTAAAGTTCGTGAACCTTAACAATTTGGCGGGGGGTGGAGGTCAGGGTGCATAAACATCCAGGAGTGTGGTAGGGGAGACCGAGGAACAAAATTACCGCACATTCATCCAACAGAATTGGGCAAAAGTTTTGATCAAGAAATTGAGGAGGGGGGGGGGGGGAGCTTAAGCCTCGCTGCTTCACTTTTTTATATGAAAAATTAAAGCGAACATCAACGATGGATCTCCCTCAGAACGTTTGTAAGGATAAATGTGTAAATGAAGTGAAAAAGGAATTGAAAATGTGTGGATGATATATAATCCTGCAGGTCTTGGGGCCGGAAGGGTAAACTGCGGGTTTTGAGAATGGGAGCAGACAATACTTCAAATGTCAGCTGCAGCATGATTTACATGCTACACTTTACACCACTTTGCGGTGGATAGTAATAAAGAAGAAATGGAGAGAGAAGGGGCCAGAACCAAAAGTAAGGGGGTGAACCCAATCCCCCACTTTTCTCTTATTTTAACCATCTACTTTCTTTCTTCAACCATCCAGTTCTCTTCTTTGAACCATCAACCTTCTCTCTTTCAACGATCCACTGCCTCTTCTTTCGACCATCCACCAGCTCTCGTTTCAATCATATACCTATTCTTCTTCCAACCACCTCCTTTTCTTTCAACTATACACTTCCTCTCTTTTAAAATATATACCCCTCCCCCTCCTTTCAACCATCCACGTCATTATCCTTCAACGAACTACGTCCTCTTCTTTCAACAATCGAAGTAGTTGTCTTTCAACCATCCACAACCTCTCCTTTCAATCATTCACCTAGTCTTCTTCCAACCATCCACCTCTTTTCAAAAAGCAACCTTTTCTCTTAATCGTACACCACTCCTCTCCATTGAACCATCAACCTCTTCTTTCAACCATGAACCTCTTCCCCGTAATTTAAACCACACCCACCCACGCAAGAGGAAGCCAGGGGTAGTATGGGCAACCATGTTGTCGGGAGGATCTGTAACTATATACCTTCCACATATTTCAACCATCCACCTCCTCTTCCTTCAATCGTCCACTCCATCTCCTTTCAGACGCAAATCTCCTCCCCCTGCCACCCCCGTCCTTTCCTTTCAGCCATCCACCTCTTCTGTTAACCATCCAACTTTTCCTTCAACCATCCGCTTCTTCTTCTTATTTCAACTCATTTTCCAACTTCCATCTACTCCTCTTCTTTCAGCCATTGCCCTCCTTTTCTTCTCCAAGCCATCCACCAGCCTTCGGAACAAACCCCCTGAGAGTCAAATCCCCCTTCGGACTCGTTTCTCCAAGCAAGAGAGAAATACCGAGGGGAGAAAAGGCCGAATAAAAAGCCGGGAAATGGAGAAGAGAGGTAATGAAAAAGGACAAGGAGGACAAAGCGCAGAAACTCAGTACGACCTCGATGGAACCACTCATGTGTGGCAAGGTTTTCTGGTGCATTTCTTTATCATTCAACATTTTTTAATTCACTTTCATACAAAACCGCAAATACAACCATCCTCCTCGCACTTTTGAGTGGCTGTGCTCTGTCTGTACAAGTTTCTGGAGGTAGTACGCCCTTCCGGCCCCAGAACTTACAACCAAAGAGCTATGTTAGATACGTCCTCGTCAACCTTAAACTTACTTTGAAATTCCTGTTCTTTGCATGAGGCCACATTTTCATTCACGCCCCACGCCCCCATTTTAGTCATTCTCGAGTAAGCAGAAATTCCCTCGTTTGTTGCGCCATTTTTCTTTATTTTCTTGGTTTAAAAATGGCAAAGTAGGACACCTACTCCATTACCCCCCACCCCCACTCCGACTCCTCTAAGCATTAGAGGTTTGACGAGGTTGGCCTCAATCGACCCTGTCGACTCCGTTTCTTACTGTAATCCCACCTCTGTAAATTGCAAGGGAGCCCCAGAGTTGAGAAGGATGTGAATCGGTGTCACAGAGCGTGTCGGGTCGGAAATGTGAGTCTGACAGATGAAGCTCAAAGTCGCTCCGTTTTCGCCAATTTGTTCATCTGTCAGAATTGAACAACTATATCTGGAAGCCTCTATGGAAGACAATGTACGTACTTGTGTGTGAGAGAACGCGTGACTGTATTTACTCTCTCGTTTGACTTTTAATGTACGCATGCGTGGGGTTGCATGGGTGTAAACATGTTTCTGGGTCTGCAAATGGGTATAACAGGACGTAAAATTGATATTTTCGCCACGATGATTTAGAAGCACGAGTGACCGGCAGTAAGCCACGACAGACGTCACGAATACATTTGCGGAAGCTAAAAGAAGCGCCAATTAGACGCAAATGATAAAGTCTCGATATCAAAAGGGAGATCGAAAGAGGTCACATTACGAAAGAGAAGCAAGAGATTTCTCTTTTAGACTTCTCACCGAGTATTTAAAGACCTTTGCAGTACGGAGAGATGAAATTAGGCTTTCACTTCTGAATGCCTCCACTCAATTGTACAAAAATGATGACGCGCCTGTATTTCTATCATAACATCTTCCATAACTTTTGCCAGAGAAAATCCTCTGGTGTACGATACGAAGGGCGGTCAATAAGTTTTGAGAATCGGTAGGGCAAAATAGAGGATTTTTTTTTTTTAATTATAGGGCTATCTGGCGACTGCCGACTAAGGCATAAGTTGCCGTAAACAAACAGCCTAATTTAGGCTACTTTAAAAAATTAAACAGAAAACAATAAAAAGGAATAACAATAACAATAACAAAGCAATAACAAAACAATTACAAAAACAACAACAACAATTAAATCGCGTTAAATAAAAGGGAGAAGGCCGGCCTCCCCCAAAAAGTCAATAAGTCCACCAGTCAAAGTACACGCACTCATCCCGAGAACAAGGGACAGGCGGTAGCGACCCCGCCCATCCCGGTACCGGGACAGGTGTCGTGCGCGAAGATCACCCAGACTGGGACATTCGACAAGAATGTGCCGAACAGTCTGGGGGACGACGCAGTCGTTGCAATAGGGCGCAGGCGAGCGCTCCATCAGATAGCGATGCGTCACACGAGTGTGTCCGATTCGGAGACGACAGAAAGCAACCTGAAGCCGCCGCGGCATTGGGGGATAGGTCCATGGGAACAGTCGCGGCGCAATGGCACGTAACTTTAAGTTCCCTTCGACCGTCTCCCATCTTCTTTGCCAAGCAGTCCGAAGAGCTGCCCGTATTCCTGCCATGTAGTCGGTGTGAGGCAAAATAGAGGAAGTGGAATGGCTGTTTGTGGTGGTGTTAGGACAAGTTATGACAAGTCAAGACCTGCAGCCGCACGCTACTGCCTCGTCTATTTAAGAAGCCGTAGCTGATCGCAGATCGTCAGTCACAAATTTTTCAACAATAGAGAAGGTTGAGTACCGCGCAGTGATCAAATTTTTGACCAAGCAAGGCAAGAATGCAAAAGAGATCCATGAACGCATGGTTACATTGTACACCAAGACCGCCCCTTCCTATGCAGCCACTGCTCGCTGGAATAGGGAGTTCCGCCATGGTCGTGAGTCCCTTGAACATGACTCCCGTCCAGGACGCCCGTCAGACGTGACCAACGACGACAATGTGGCCCGTGTGGAGAGGATGATCCTCGAAAATCGACGGGTGAAGGTCGAAGAAATCGAGTGACAACTTGGAATATCATATGGAAGTGTTATCAACATCATCCACGACAATTTGGCCATGACCAAGGTCTCTGCCCGTTGGGTCCCTAGAAACCTCACGCCCCATGATCGACTTCAATGTCGTCAAAGTTCGGAGGAGCTGCTGCTCCTGTACAACCAGGACTCGGCGGGATTCGAGTCACGCATAGTGACAGGTAATGAAACGTGTGTCCATCACTGGGATCCCGAGACCAAGCTCGAAAGCATGGCCTGGGAGCACAGGGGCTCTCCAACCCCCATCAAGTTCCGGACCAAACCCTCAGCCGGGAAGATCATGGCCAACATCTTCTGGGATTCTGAGAGAGTGTTGATGGTGGACTATGCGCCTCGTGGAAGGACCATCACAGGCCAATATTACGTCGAGGAACTGGCTGGGTTGAAGAAGTGCATACGTCAGAAGCGGCGCGACAAGTTGACACGCGGTGTCCTGCTCCTCCACGACAATGCCCCTGTCCACAAGGCCAGAGTTGCACAAGCTGCCCTGCGCGAGTGCGGATTAGAGGAGCTCACCCCCCCCCCCCCTACAGTCCAGATCTCGCCCCTAGCGACTACTTTTTATTCCGCCAGCTCAAGGCTGCACTGCGTGGACGCCTGTTTGGGGACAATGAGGATGTCCAGCTCGCCGTCCAGGAGTGGATTAAACAGCAGTCGGGAGATTTCTGGTTGTCGGGAATTCGAAGCCTCAGGGACAAGTGGCGCAAGTGCATTGAAGTCGAGGGTAGTTACATTGAAAAATAATAAAACACTTTTCCTTATATCTCGTTCTCTTATATCAGAATTGCCAAACTTATTGACCGCCCCTCGTAACGTACATGCTTAAACTACGTATAGGTAAAGGTTATGCAAATTTGGATGGCTAAAACGAAAGTAATCAGCAGATAAGTAATTTACTCGAAAAATTGAAGTGTCCAAAATGATCTGAACGACAGCGGAAACAAATTTTTATCATAATATAGCGATTAAATTACCAGTGAAAAACATTTGTACAACTTATATGTAATTAGTATTTAGTATGGGCTTTTATTATCGATGATGCTTTGACATCTGTCATAGGAATAAACCAACTGTTGACAGTTGCGCAATAATCTTGCTCCAATCATCTCTAAGAATTTTAAAAGTTCTTGAACTGTTTTTGGATTCATCGATTTAGACCTCCGTCTCCGAATATCTTCAAAACATTTTCGAAGGTATTCAGGCCCGGAATCTGTGCAGATAAAAGTCATGTACTCGTTGACAAAGAAGGTCTTCATCGTGGAAGCCGGCGTTATATTGCATGAAAATTGCAGGTTGGGCTTCGGTGGCTATCAGCAATTCCTTGTACACTTTTGCATTCACTGTGCCCCGTAAGCGCACAAGTGGCACAGTGCCTTCCAACAAAATCACGCTCAAGACCATGCAACTTCCTCCGCCAAACTTAATATTGGTGCAATTAGCAAACAATATTTGGCTTGCTCTGCGACGAACGAACCATCGGATCAGCACAAATTGAAATTAGATTTTTCGCTGAAGTTAACTTGCTTCCATTGGCCAGCGTCTATGTAACATACTTAGTGGCACATGCAAGGCGAAACTTCTTTTTCTTCGGAATGTACAATGGCTTGATCGCGGGTATGTGAGCGTGAATATTCTTCCTTCAGCCGACGTGACAGTCTTACAGGAGGCATTAATAGCCAAAATCTCACTAATCTCTCGAGAAACTGTTACAGCAGTCTTGAAACGGTCAAACTTTACAATTTGTCTAAGGGTTCGGTATTTAGCCATAGATTGACAAGATAATATGGACTATACTTTTGGACCGCTTGACCGCTCTGCAATGGATCCTATTGAAAGACCACCCTAGTGGCGGACCTTTACGGTCATCTCGCAGAGAGAGAGAGAGAGAGAGAGAGAGAGAGAGAGAGAGAGAGAGAGAGAGAGAGAGAGAGAGAGAGAGAGAGAGAGAGAGAGGCGAGAGTTTTAGGGATGTTACCTGGACGACAGATAGCAAGAGAATGACCTAACGTACATGAGATGAAACTTAAGTTCGTTGCTCTGTAAACAATGTCGGTTCTCTCTCTAAGAAACTTAAGCGTTCGAATCATTTTCGAAACCAGGTTTTCTAGTAAAATGCTGATCTGCTGGTAACTTTAGTTTTATTTATCCAAATCTGTATAACCCTTACCCATGTTATGGTACAACAATTTTGGAAACATTGGATTTTCTCTGGCAAAAGTTATTGAAGGAGTGATAGAAATACAGGTGTCCTGACCCGTTGGGACGCTATCGGAATAAACACGATTCCGGTGGTAAAAATTGCGTTTTCCCCACCACAAAATTAACGAGACAGGAAGTTATCTCTGACACTCTTCACTCTATATTCTTTTCCACTTCTCTCGACCTTTCTAATTATATTTCTTTAAGTTTGCTCATCGCCTTTTCCTAAACCAGACAAGGGAGCATGCATCATTTTGATGACATGGATCGATACCCATTAACTGATTAAAAGCTTTCATAATTTACTTTTTACTTACAATGCTGGAATTAGTGACACTCCAATGTCAGTATTGTATCGTAATGAGTGATTATTAGTTATTAATGTTGGACCCTAATAAAAATAATACTGTTACACTGGGAAGAAATAAGTACTTGTACACTTTCAAAATTCAATTTTAATAGTTTCAACCAATCAAACTTCATGAATTACACAATAGATGTATATTCATGTAAAGTTAAAAGTTCTGTGCACAAAAATGCATGAAACAGAATTGATATTCAGAAAAATTGAAAAAAAGTACGCGTACAAATCGATATCTGGTGATTAATACTTAGTTGCATAACCTTTGTTGGCTTTCACCGCTAACAATCGTTTCCTGTAGTTCTTCACTACTGCGCTGTAACAATCCTTTGGTATTTCGGTCCATTCTTATTTGAAAAATACCTCCAATTCTTTGATGTTCTTGGGACCCCTCAAATGAATCTTGCTCTTCAATGTTCGCCACAAATTCTCTATTGGGTTCAAATCTGGCCAGAGGTAATAACCTAGTGTTTGCGCCACTTAAAACCAATTAATCAAATCTGGCGACTGACTAGGCCACTCTAGAACGTTTACATTGTTTTTACGAAGCCATTCGCGAGTAGCTTTCGCAGTATGCTTTGGATCATTATCTTGTTGAAAGAACCATCACGCTCCAAGTCCAAGCTTCTCTAGAGAAGCGAACAAATCTTCTTCTAAAATGTCTCTGTAGATTGCCGAATTCATAGTCCCATCTATGATGCGGATATTGCCGGTACCATTAGATGAGAAATACCCCCACATCATGATGCTACCTCCCCCAAATTTCACGGTAGGGAAGGCGTTCTTAGGGTCGTAGGCACTGCCGTCTTTCCTCCAGGCAGGACGGCCATCGTTACAGCCAAACAATTTTTGCCTCGTCTGACCACAGGACATTATCCGAAAACTCAAGTGCGAACTTCAACCTTGCAGCTCTGTGTCTCTTCAGCAGCAGAGTCGTCCTTGACCTGCGACTTAAAATCATGCCGGTTCAGTTCCTGCTGCCAATAGGTCATCTTGAATTTCTTTACGGGTCGCCATAGGGGCAGCTCTAACTTTCCTGAGCATTAAGCGAGAAGCTTTGGGGTAAATCTTCTGAAGAGCACCTGAACGTTGAAGGTTGTCGATGGTTCCCACCTTTTTCCACTTCAGAATGATAGAGCTAATGGTGCTGAAAGGTATTGTCAGATGCTCAGTTATCTTCCGGTAGCTCAGCCCATCAGAATGGAGCTTCAGGGTCGCCTTTTTCTAGTCAATGGAGAGTTCTTTATTCTTCGACATGATAACGTCTTTAATGAGGGAACGTCGACTGCTGAATGTCATTCAAATTTTTCCTGATCTATTTGTTGACTGCTTTACATATTATTGGAACTCTCTAGAAGCTGTTTTGCACCGTCATAGCTAAGTAAGTCTCTCATGTGCTTTAAAAAATGAATTTCGTTAGGTTTATGTTTCTGTACGAAAACATATTTCACCCCTGTTTTCATTAATGTTAAGTTTACTGAATATCTTCCATACATTTTTATGCACATAACTTTTAACTTTACATTAATATACATCTATTGTGTAAATTTTATGAAGTTTGATGGGTTGAAAGTTATTAAAATTAAATTTTGAAGGTGTACGGATACTTATTTCTTCCCAGTCTATATATGCATACAATTGAGCAAAATATAAAGAGTGCAATTGGCCAAATGAAATGAGTGCGTTCTGAGGCTGAGATTGCCGTTTGTACATACTACCGATCGTTAATGAGGGGTTGCAGGCTGCTGTAGTCTGACGTGTCGAATTACGGGTTGCATGAGTAGCGTGAAGGCATTGATTTTTTTTTTTTTAATAGAAGGCGCTCATCTAGCGACTGCCTCCAGGGGCATAGTCGCCGAAATATAATTCAGCCTGTTGTTTAGGCTGAATTACTGTAAAAAGAAAAGAGAAGAAAAAACACAACAGGAGAAAGCAAACAATAAAAAGAAGCAAAGAAAAAAACATGCTCTGGCGTCGGAGGGAGGCCGCTATCCTTCAGTGCCGGAGCATGCACCCACCTCCAAAAAAGATACAATAAAATAGAGTACAAGTTAAAAAATCCGTTCAAACCCCCGCAGGAGAAAGGGGCGCGGCAACCGTAACATGACGCAGCAGAAGTCAGCCCTGTTGAAGACGACTGACGGTCGAAATGTAGGCTGAAATAAAAGTATACATCCTATCTAGGTGTAATTGCACTGCCACAGCCTGAGCAAGGAGGTACCCCGTGTAGCCTGTTACACTTGATACCTGGGGGAGTTGCACATCCTCCCGGCCTGAGTGTAAATTAGGAAAGCCATGCGGTCACTGGGTTGACTTGAACACACTGATGGCGCTTGGGAAAGTTGTCCGTGAGCTTTCCCCTCGCTCCCTCTCAGCACTACTTTAGCTTTATCTATTTATTATTGTTATTAGTAGTAGTATTTATTATTACTACGACTATCCCCTCAAACCTTTGCCTACCCGCACTTCGTTCCAGGAGGACTCTTGTCACCTGGACAGAGTTAGGTCCGCTAGCCATGGTGCCTGGCTGGACTGAATGCCATCCTGGGATCACCTAGTACCAGGGTATGATAATAATAGGTGTTCACCCACTCTAGTCGTTAGTGGACCCGCTTATCTCTAATTCTCTTTATTACATACCCTCCTACTTTACACACTTGCTCTTCTATCCACAGTTCTGGTTGTCCAGCGCACTTTTGTCCTCTTATGGGTCCTTAGTCGAGTGGCAGTGTATACCGTGTGGTCCCTACCTGTTGGTCCACGGCTGTACACAAATAAAAGACAAACCGTTCAGGCTACAGATCGACTCTCATTTTGCGAGAATAAGAACCTGGACCTGGCACACCCGGCGCTACATGGGAAGTCTTATGCCTCATTTTCTTTTTAAAAAAGAGCAACCTCCTCACCTGACCCTCCTGGAGTACGAGCACTTTCGTTTCCGCACCCATTCGGAACCCTTCTGAGATTTCTACCCACCCATCCCCCTCGATATTTCTGGCGGCACAAAGGATTCACACCCAGCCCCGTCTGAAATTAGCCCTGCCCCCTATTCTCCCAGTGTGACCTGCTTCCAACGAGTGGTCCTGAGGCCGTCTTCCGGGGTTCCTAAAGCTACCCATCGAAAGGACAGCGCCTAAATGAGCTTTGCCTCTTGCGCACCCACCCGATTCTGGACTGGGTAGCTTGGAAACAGTGGATACTCCAAAGGACCCCAGCCTCTGAAGCCACCCCGCCCGCCAAAAGTTTAGAGCAGAGTTTTTCAACCTTTTTTTATCTCACGGCACATCAAGCCAGAAGAGGCAAACCATCAGTATTTAAGAATATATTTTATCATGTAATAATAAATGCTAATAAATCTTCATAAATTAGGGATGCTAATCATTTATTCGTTTAGTGGCCAAACGTATTATAGTACAAAGATGAGTAAAAATTAAAAGCCTAATCATACATACCTAAAAATATCGATCAGAAATTTGTCCTTGGCGTTGCTTCATAATTTTCCTTATCTGAGGCCGAATTGTGGAGAGGCATAGCCGCAAGTCCTCCTCCAGTGTCTGGATTCGTGCTTGCTTCAGTTTTAGTCCTCTGTCCTTCCTGATTTCCGTCAGCTCATCCTCTTCGATAACAGTTAACTCTGCTGACTCGCAACCACTTGCCACAAATAGATTTCTCAGCCAGTCCAAGGACGATGTTTCAAATGATGGAAAATACTCTGCAATGTTCTTACTCCTTTGCGACAAGCTTTGTAGAATTAAAGAAAGAAAACATCTGTCCAATGTGCAATATTTTGTTAATTCAAACATTTCAACTTCGTACAGTACCGAAATTTGTTCATTGCTCTTTCTTATTTGAGGGAGAATTAACTTTCTTCAAATCTCCCGCGGCTCACTGGCTGGCAGTCGCTGGTTTATAGGGAAGAAAAAAACCTCACATCGAGAGTCCAACCTCCCCCGATATGTTATCGAGGGCGACAGCGCCTTGTTCGGTCAACAGCGCCCGTAGTTCGGCCTCCGGGAAGCGTAAGGTCATTCCGGTGAAGAACTTCTCTTAGAAGAGTGACTCCGCATCTCCTCAGAGCTATGCCTGGAGGGAATATTCCTTCAATAGAATTGCCGCGGACTCCAGGCCCACTGGGAGCTGAGGAGGCTCTTCTCCTCCAGTTCACCGTTAGCAATCTTTTTGCAGAAGACTATGCTGGGGGCGTACCCCATGCCCACCCTATCCAGGTATAAGGATTTTCACGACCCCGCCACTACGGGATGCGAGCCGGACAGGAGGAATATGCTCCATTTGCACCTGACAAAATATGTCTGGGTTCTTATCTTTGCATTAAAGAGCTTTCAGGCAGTAGCATTGCACCTGAATCTGGATAGGGGGTATACCGTTATTCCTAAGTACATTCCACCCTCAGCCGCATCAAGGGAGGGTTGCCGAGACCCTTTCTACTACTGGGGAATTTAAACGGTAGACACCTCCTCTGAGAGACTACTCGATCAATTCCAGGGGTCAGGACCTCGCCCACCTGAGAGATAGGTGTCATAAATGGGGATCAGTTTACGCATCACTGCCCTAGAACCGCTTCATTTACCTGTCTTGATCTTGATCTATCCCTGTGATCTCCGGAGTCACAGCCTGATTTGGGGTGAGAGGTAGTCGATGACCTCCATGGCAATGATCACTTGCCCATTCAAATATGATTTTTCTGGACCGCTGCAACCTGAACGACCCCCCCCCCCCCGGTAGTGTTAGGTACGGGCACGGTGGTCCTCATTTCAAGAAATTCTCTAGCCGGGATGCTGATCCACCAGCATTCAATGGGCATCGTGATGTCGCGGAAGGCCACGACTGAACCTTAGGTCCAGAGGCGCAAAACCCTTCAACAACAGGTTTATATTTAGTGAGTTGCGTTCCGCTCTCGCTTCGTGAGCAGACAGCACCTCTGGTGCGGACGATGCCCCGTATAGCATGATACGACGGCTAGGTGAGAGTCATGGCCTTTCTGTTAGATTTGTTCAACAGGATCTGGACAGGGGGTATGCTCCCAGACTCCTAGCGAATGGCCTCTGTGCTAGCTTTTGGTAAACCGGGGAGAAATCAATCTTGGATCCAGGCCGGTTTCCGCCTAATTTCTTTAACCTCCTGCGCCTGCATTTTGAAGGAGAAATTGGTAAATATTAGAGTAACTTATTTCCTGGACAGCGGAGGCCACCAGTCTTCCGCACAGCGGGGCTTTCTCAAGTTCCACCTTACGTCGGAGTCCCCTCACCGATTGAAAAATGCCTATATTTTTCGATCTGAAGAAATCATATGATACCGCATGTCGAGAGGTATCATGGAGACTCTCCACACTAGAAGAGAGAGGGGACGCCTCCCATTATTTATTTCTGTGTTTTTGCGAGATCGTCGATTCCGCTTATGGGTGGGGACAGCCCTCTCTGGCTCAATGGAGCAGGAAGAGAGTATCCCTCAGGGACGCGTCCTTAGTGTCAAACTCTTTGCCCAGAGAATCAACGGTATCACTTCGTTGCGGCCGGAAGATGTTCTCGCTACGCTCGACGTGGACGAACTTTCGATATCTTTTGATGCGGCCCATATGTCAACTTTAGACCATCGACGCCAACAGGCATTGAACCGCATCTCTCGCGATGCCGAATGACAAAGGTTTCGATTTTCCTTGGCCAAGAGTAAAGTGGACTTCTGCCGCTAACCACGGCTCCACCCCGACCAGGAATTGTTCATATACGAGATTTGCTTGGAAATGGTGGATTTGCACAGTTTCCTTGTTCTTGTTATCGACCGACGCCTCACCTGAGAGGTTCACATTTGCAGCCTCCAGGTTCTTGTACCCGCGCCATTGACGTTCAGCACTAGGGTGCTGATGGTGCTACTGTCATTCTTTTCTAACGATCCTGTGTTCGCTTAGAGCGAACACAGGGGAAGATGGGGTAAAGCGAGGGACCGTCGTAGTGAAAAGGGTGAATAAAGGGAGTGAGGAACGCACCCACTTCCTCAGTTCGGGATCAAGAGCAGAAGTCCATTTAGTGAACCATTTTTTTTTTTTTTTTTTTTTTTTTTTATAGAGCCCATCTGGCAACTACCCACTTGGGCATAAGTCGCCGAAAAACACGACAGCCTAGAATTAGGCTACTTTAAAGTTAAAATATGAAAACTTAACAATCAATATAAATTAGAAAAACTTAACAATCGAAGCAATCTCCGGCAGCGGGGGGAGGTCCCCCTCACCCCGGTGCAGGAGAGTGCAACCTAAAACAAAACAATAATAGAAAAAAAGGAACCTTAAATAAAGGGGAGAAGGCCGGCCTCCCCCCAAAAGTCAAAAAGTCCACCAGTCATGGTGCACGCACTCGTCCCGAGTACAAGGGACAGGCGGTAGCGACCCCGCCCATCCCGGTACCGAGACAGGTATCGTGCGCGAAGATCACCCAGACTGGGACATTCGACAAGAATATGCCGAACAGTCTGGGGGACGACGCAGTCGTTGCAATAGGGCACATGCGAGCGCTCCACCAAGTAACGATGCGTCACACGAGTGTGTCCGATTCGAAGACGACAGAAAGCAACCTGAAGCCGCCGCGGCATTGGGGGATAGGTCCATGGGAACAGTCGCGGCGCAATGGCACGCAACTTTAAGTTCCCCTCGACCGTCTCCCATCTTCTTTGCCAAGCAGTCCGAAGAGCTGCCCGTATTCCTGCCATGTAGTCAGTGTGAGGAAGAGCGAAACGCTGGTCCGGTCGCAGAGTCCTCGCGGACTCTTTGGCGCCCTCATCGGCGCGCTCATTCCCCGCAATTCCTACATGTCCAGGAACCCAGCAGAAGATAATCTCGACATCTGCCCGGCTCGCCAAAACCGTGGCGTCACGGATTTCGCGAACCAGGGGATGCGGAGATTCCAATGCCCCGAGAGCACTCAGGGCGCTTTGTGAGTCGCTATAGATCACAATCCGGTCTCCGAACCGGGCACGTCGCGTAATCTCCCGTACCGAGTGGTGTATTGCCACCAGCTCGGCCGTGAAGACAGACGCAGCGCCTGGTAGAGCCCCGCTGACTTCAAACAGAGGGGATACGGCGTGGAAGCCGACCCCCTCTTGGGACTTGGAGCCATCCGTATACACTGGCACGGTACCAGCGTGACACGATGTGTGCTCCAAAAAGGTCGAACGCAATACTCCCGGCGCAGTACAAGCTTTGGAAGCAGAGGCGTGGCGACAAATAGCCAAATGTGGTACCCTCCAGGGTGGCGTCCTGGGCAGAACCAGGGGCGCCACCGGCCCGAGAGCTATATCTACCTCTCGAAGGAGTTTCCTGGCCCTAAACCCAAAGGGCTTAGGGTATGACTGGCGTCTCTCGGCGGCATAGGCACCATCGAGATCAGCTGCGGATGCAGTGAGAGCTGTTGGCGACTGAGGGAGGCGCCGGGCTCGCGCGTACAGGCGAGTGATGCACTGCACGCGGCGCAGAGCGAGTGGCATCTCCCCAGCATCGACCAACAGGCTCTCAATGGGGGAAGTGCGGAAGGCACCGGTCGCAAGGCGAAGGCCGGTGTGGTGGATCGAATCCACCTTCCGCAATAAACGCTCGGCTGCGGATGCATAAAACTCGCATCCGTAGTCGAGCTTCGAGCGAACAAAGGATCGATAAAAAAGTAAGGCGGTAGCCCTATCAGCGCCCCAAGCGCTGAACGTCACGGAACGGAGAATGTCCATGGCGCGGGTACAAGAGACCCTAAGGCTGCGAATATGAGCCTCTCAGGTGAGGCGTCGGTCGAATACAAGACCAAGGAAACGGTGCGACTCAACCACATCCAGACGCACCCCATTAAGAAACAGATCTGGGTCGGGGTGAAGCCGTGGGTGGCGGCAGAAGTGCACCACCTTAGTCTTGGCCAAAGAAAAGCGAAACCTGTGCGCTTCGGCATTGCGAGAGACGCGGTTCAATGCCTGTTGGAGTCGACGCTCCAGAGTTGGCATCTGGGCCGCGCCAAAAGAGATCGAAAGGTCGTCCACGTAGAGCGTAGCGAGAACATCTTCCGGCAGCACCGAGGTGATGCCGTTGATGCTCAGGGCAAAGAGTGTGACACTGAGGACACTTCCCTGCGGGACACCCTCTTCCTGCTCCTTTGGGCCGGAGAGAGCTCCCCCCACCCGTACGCGGAATCGACGATCTCGCAAAAATTCAGATATAAACATTGGGAGGCGTCCCCTCGCCCCCATCGTGTGGAGAGTCTCCATGATACCGTATCGCCATGCGGTATCATAGGCTTTCTCCAGATCAAAAAACACCGTGGCGTAGTGCTGTCTACGAAGGAAAGCCTCGCAGACGGCATTTTCCAGTCGGAGCAGAGCATCCGACGTGGAGTGGAACTTACGGAAGCCGCACTGTGCAGAAGACAGATGGCCTCCGCTGTCCAGGAAATAGGCTAATCTAACATTTACCAATTTCTCCATCAACTTGCACACGCAAGAGGTTAGAGAGATTGGGCGGAAACCGGTCGGAGTAGAGTGATCTCTCCCCGGCTTGCGAAAGGCGAGCACAGTAGCGATTCGCCAGGAGTCTGGGAGGAGACCTTCCACCCAGATCCTGTTGAACAAATCTAACAGAAAGGCCATGCCTCGCTCACCCAAGTGTCGAAGCATGGCGTACGGGACATCGTCCGGACCATGGGCGGTGTCCGCGCACGAAGCGAGAGCGGAACGCAACTCACTCACAGTAAACTTGTCGTTGAAGGGTTCTCCGCCTCTGGAGGTAAAGTCCAGCCGGCGGCCTTCCGCGACATCACGACGTGCATTGAATGCTGGCGGAGCAGCATCACGGCTAGAGAATGCGGAAAAAGCGGTCGCTAAGGATTCCGCCACGGACGCGGGGTCCGAGATTGCGGTCCCATTCTCCTGGAGAACGGGAGGGGGGTCCTGCGAGAACTTGCCCCGAATCCTTTTGACTCGCTTCCACACCTCAGCTAAAGGGGTCTTCCCGTTAAGTGAAGACACGTATGCCCGCCAAGAAGAGCGGCGGGCGTGCTTCGAAATATACCGGAACCTAGCCCTAGCCCGACGAAATTCAGCGACGGTGAAATCGTTCGGGCGGCGCTTATAGCGCATGTAGGCATAACGCTTCTGTTTGAGGGCCGTCTCACACTCGGCCGACCACCATGGGAGTGGTCGGCGTGCAAAACGGCCAGACGTCCTAGGAATAGTAGTCAGGCCCACGGCGATGAGGTTGCCGGAGAAGAACTCAACGGCCTCATCTACCGACCTAAACTCCTTGACTGAGATAGAGAATTCAGTCATTTCCTGAAATGCAGGCCACCGCGCCCGCGCCAAGCACCACCGAGGTGGTCTCTCAGGCGGCAGTTGCCCTGAAAATGATATTTGAATGGGAAAGTGATCACTACCATGGAGGTCATCGACCACCCCCCAATCAAAATCAGGCTGTGCATCCGAGGAGCACAAAGATAGGTCAAGGCAAGAAAATGAAGCGGTTCTCGGACAGTGATGCGTAAACTCATCCACGTTTAGGACACCCATCTCAAGCTCTTCGATCAGATCGGCAAGGACTTGTCCCCTGGGATTTATGGTGTAATCTCCCCAGAGAGGATGCCTGCCGTTCAGATCTCCAAGCAAGAGATAGGGCCTCGGCAACCGTGCCACGACGCGGCGGAAGTCCCCCGCGTCGAAGTCAGCTGACGGTGGAATGTACGCAGAAATGATAGTATACCTCCTATCCAGGTGCAGCTGCACAGCCACTGCCTGAAAGGAGGTATCTAAAGAGAAAGGAAGAACGGAGACATCATGCCGGGTGTAAACCGCGCATCCCCCAGCCCGGCCGTCCCGCGGTGGTGGGGTCGCAAGACCCTTATACCCCGGGAGGGCAGGCAGGGGGCACGCGCCTAGCATGGTCTCCTGCAAAAAAAATAGCTAACGGGGAACGGGATGAGGCGAGCCTCCGCAGCTCCTCCCAGTTGGCCCGGAGTCCACGGCAATTCCATTGAAGGAATATGCCCTCCAGGCCTAGCTCGGAGGAGACGCGGGGGCCCTCCTAGAATTGAAGACCCTCACGGGAATGGCCGTACGCTTCCCGGGGGCAGAACCCCGGGCGCTGTTGGCCGGACAAAGCGCTGAAGGCGCTGTCGCCTTCGAGGACTTATTGGGGGAGGTTGGGCTCGCCATGCGAGTCTTTTCCTCCCTCCGCCTCGAAACTTTAGGCGGGCGTTGCGGCTTCGGAGGCGGGGGGCCCTCTTTTCGAGGAACCACCGTCTCCGAGCCACTCGCTCCACCTCGGGGCGTGGGCAAAGGGGCCGAAGCTCCTTTGTTGCTGTCCTCCTTTCGGGGAACAGCTTTAGGAACCCCGGAAGATGGCCTAGCGACCATCTTCAGGGGTGTTGCCTCCTGTGAGTCTAACGACTCGGTGGAGGCGCGTGGCCGTTTCGCTTTACGCGAAACGGTCACGCTGGGGGAAGAGGGGGGAGCCCTGGTTTTAGCCGGGGCAGGGTATGAACCCTTTTTGCCGCCAGCTTTACCAGGGGAGCGCCCAGGTTGGGTAGAGCCCACAGAAGGGCTCCGAATGGGCGCGGAAACAACCGTGCTCGTTGGCCTGGATGGGCCAGGAGCAGAGGGTGCCTTTCTAACTATTGAGGCATATGACGTCCCAGGCAGAGCCGGGCGCGCCAGGACCAAGTCCTTTGCCTCGCGGAATGAGAGTCGATCCTGGGCCTGAACGGCCAGGATTTCTTTCTCAAGGAGATATGCACCACATTGCTTCGAAGAAGCAGGGTGCGGCTCTCCGCAATTGACACACTTGGCCACACACGATTTGGACTTATCGTGTGCGACCTTGGAGCAATTTACACAGACTTCGGGTGACCCCGATTTTGCACGTCTACATGATCGATTCGTATGGCCGAAGCGGTGGCAGTAATAGCACCGCCGCGGCAGTGGCACGAATGCCTTCACGCGGTAGCGGTACCAACCGGCACGCACCGACTCAGGGAGCTTGTCACAGTCGAACGTGACGAAGAGTGTAGGGGTGGGTCTCGAGGCCCCTCCCTGTTTTCTCATCACACGTTCGACCTTGACCGCCCCATGGTCGGCCAGCTCTAGGGTGATGTCCTCAATGGAGTAGTCAACGAGTTCCCTCGCATAAACTACTCCTTTCACAAAGTTCATGGTAGAGTGCGGCGTCACACTCACCGGGGTGCCATGAAGTGTCCGAAGAGCACTTATCTTGGCCGCCTCGGCGGGATTCGCCGCATTCGCCAGAAGGCTCCCGTCCGAGAAACGGGTTACCTTCGGCTCTCTACCAATTGCACTAGCTAATCCTCTCCTCTGATGGATCATGTTGCCCTTGGACAACATGGTGCCATCAGTGGAGCGAATAACGAGGAAGCGTTTGAAGCCAGCGGGCTCGAAAACGCCAGGTAACCTCTGAATCAGGGGCCCCGATGTCATCGAGGCTCCGCCCTGTGCATTCTTGGTCTTAGTCCTAGTCAGGGGCTCCGCACACGAGGGGGTAGAGGGGCCGGATGTGCCGATCTTGGCTTGGTCGCCTACCAAAGTGGTAGCAGACCCATCCGTCCCCGCAGCCCCCGCGGATGGAGAGGAGCCCCGATTCTTCTTCGTCTTTTGAGTCTTTTTCTTTTTAGGAGAGGAGGGCGGGGAATGAACCCGCTTCTCACCTCCGCCGGCAGAAGCTCCCATGCCAGATGGGCCGGCCTCAGCCAGGTCCCTCTCCGAAATGGAGAAGGTCCTGGTAGTCGTAGGGGCACCTGTCGGAGGAGATCCCTCCCCTCCTTTTACTGCCTCGGAGTCCTCGGCCATTTGAGGGGGACCTTGCATAGGGGCGGATTCGGGTTCGGTGCTTGGCGCCGAGCCCGGATTCCCCCCCATGGAAGGCCCTACCGTCTGAGGCTGGGTCTCCTCAAGGACCATGTCTATCACAGGAGGGGCCTCCAGTTGGCCATCCCCTCCCAGGACATCGCAGGTCCCCTTGGCAGTAATGTCACTAGTCAGGTGGTGTGGGGAGGCACAGGCCTTGACCCCAGCAAGGTTCAAAATTCTTGCCAGCAGGTCTTTTGAGGGAAGCGACCGAAGGGGCCTGGCTTCCCTCTCCCCCCTAAGGGGGTTTGCCCTACCGAGCCGCTTTCACGAGGGGCGGTCGGCAATGGGCTGCCTGCTGGCTTTCTTGGCAGTCCCCTTAGAAAGCAAAGGAGGGACTGCCGCTGGAGATAGGGAGGTGCCCGAAAGCACCTCCAGAGAAGGGGGTGAGGGGGAGTCCCCTACACCCGTAGGCGTAGGAGAGGAGTAAGCCTCCTCTCCGGCTAAAGAATTATGGAGGGTCCCTTGCGCAAGCACAAGGGGGGGACCTCCATTTTCTCGGTGGAGCTGCCCGAGGGCGGCTCCGTAGATGTTTTTGGGGAAGTTGGGGGTTGGGGTTTTTGTTTTTTTTCATACATGGGCATGGTGACCCTCTTTTTATACGGGACGCAATAGCTCATCACCTCTCGCAGTTGCCCGCACTGCGAGAGGTGCTTACAAGCCCGGCAGAGCCAGGCGCCGCCATTCGGGACCACCCCTCCCGCCTGGTGGCCTGGCAGTCCTTCGGCATGGCGGCTCCACCTTGGACACGGCGTAAAAAATATAGGTTGTGAAGAGGAGAGGAAAAGGGATGTGAGGAAGATGTGGGTGGGGATGAAGCAGGTTGTTAAAAAAACCCCAACCCGAACCGGAGCTGAGGGGTTAGGGAACAATGTCCCCTCCCCCCTCAGCCCCGATCCGGGGTGGTTGGCTTGAGAAGAAGGTCAGCATTCTACCCTGTGAAATTAGAGGCTGACCAGAGAAAGTTGTGGGAGAGGTTGTATGAAAAGCGACGAGGTAGGGGAGAAATCGGGCTATCTGAAGGAAGGAAGAGAGGCTAAGCTGGGGCCGGACGGAGCGCTGGATCCCGTCAGCACGGCGGCCAGGATGGCAAATCGCCGCGCCCCTTACGGGGTTTAGTGAACCAGCCCTTTCTTGCGGGAACTAGGGCTGAGATGATGTACAGGACTATTATTTATTTTGGTTTTCTTCTGAGGAAGGAGGAGGGTGTGCCAAAAAGGTGAGGTCTCGACGTGAGTTCGGACATTTTATCTTATCGAAAAGAATATCTTCACAGAGAGGCCAAAGACTTCATTTGGTTTTCTTCTGAAGGAGGTGAGCCAAAAGAGTGAGGTTTCAGCGCGAGGTCTATCTATTGGAGACTTTATTCACTCAATTCCCCCAGTTTTCCTTCTATTCGTCTCTTATTCTCCGATTTTTTATATACATTAGTTGTTTAAATAAGCAATGAACCATTTGTCATTCACTTAAGAGAATGCTGGAGTTTTTTTTCGTGTGAGAAAAAAAAGAGAGTTTACACAAATGAATCGATAGTTTTAAAATCAAACTCAGCTCCTTGCTTCCTTTTTTATAAAGAACAATGCCCGGAAATTCCATTTAATAATTTACATACAGAGTTATTTTTTTGTTGGGCGACCAGAGCCCTAACATAAGTCTCATGGTTCTTTCGAACCATGCTGATTATAATATTATAATTAGACAGTAAAGTGATTACAGACGCGGAATGAAATTAATTACACTGAGCTACTTATTATTTCTTAAATGAAAATTTGACCTGGTTATTAAAAAGATTGCATAAGGCATCGCTGGTGTGTATGTGTTCAGTGTGTGGTTTTCTTGTAACCTAATTAAAAATAAGGTAAAGATCACTTTGGTTTTAGTTGAAGAGATGACGCCGGATTTCTTGCTTGTGTTCGTGGAGAAATCTGTTTCGGAGCAGTGGAATTTTGTGACGCTCTCGAGGAAACTTGAAGGTGAATATTTGGATCCGTATGTAATTTAAAGGGATTCCAGAGGCGAGAGTCAAATCATGCGGGATGCATTTAATAGAGATGATTTTTTTTTTTTTTAAGAGCTCATCTGGCGACTGCCTACTAGGGCATTAGTCGCCGTATTAAAACTGGCCTAGTTCTAGGCTACTTTAAAATAAAATTAAAGAGAAAAAAAACAACCCAAAAAGGGGGAAAGGAAGCAAGCTGGTGCGTCGGGGAGAGGTCCCCCCGGCGCAGGAACGTGCAACAAAAGGAAAAACAAACAAACAAAAGAAACAAATGCAAAAACAAAAACAAAAAAACAAACCTTGCTTAAATAATAGGGAGAAGGCCGGCCTCCCCCAATAAATCAACAAGTCCACAAGTCAATGTGCACGAATCTGAACCGAGCACAAGGGACATGCGGTAGCGATCCCGCCCATCCCGGTACTGGGACAGGTATCGTGCGCGAAGATCACCGAGACTGGGACATTCGACAAGAATGTGCCGAACACTCTGGGGGACGACGCAGTCGTTGCAATAGGGCACAGGCGAGCGCTCCATCAAATAGCGATGCGTCACACGAGTGTGTCCGATTCGAAGACGACAGAAAGCAACTTGAAGCCACCGCGGCATTGGGGGATAGGTCCATGGAAACAGTCGCGGCGCAATGGCAGACAACTTTAAGTTCCCTTCGACCGTCTCCCATCTTCTTTGCCAAGCAGTCCGAAGAGCTGCCCGTATTCCTGCCATGTAGTCGGTGTGAGGAAGAGAGAAACGCTGGTCCGGTCGCAGAGTCCTCACGGACTCTTTGGCGCGCTCATTCCCAGCAATTCCTACATGTCCAGGAACCCAGCAGAAGATAATCTCGACATCTGCCCGGCTCGCCAAAACCGTGGCGTCACGGATATCGCGAACCAGAGGATGCGGCGATTCCAATGCCCCGAGAGCACTCAGGGCGCTTTGTGAGTCGCTATAGATCACAATCCGGTCTCCGAACCGGGCACGTCGCGTAAAATCCCGTACGGATTTTTTTTTTTTTTTTTTTTTTTACGAGCTCATCTGGCGACTGCCTACTTGGGCATTAGTCGCCGTATTAAAACTGGCCTAGTTCTAGGCTACTTTAAAATGAAATTAAAGAGAGAAAAAAAAAAACAACAACACCCCAAAAGGGGGAAAGGAAGCAAGCTGGTGCGTCGGGGAGAGGTCCCCCCGGCGCAGGAGCGTGACACTAAAGAAAAAAAAACAAAAACAAACAAACAAAAAACAAAAAATGCAAAAAAACAACAAAAAACAACAACAAAAAACAAAACAAACAAACCTTGCTTAAATAATAGGGAGAAGGCCGGCCTCCCCCAAGAAGTCAACAAGTCCACAAGTCAGTGTGCACGAATCTGTCCCGAGCACAAGGGACAGGCGGTAGCGACCCCGCCCATCCCGGTACTGGGACAGGTATCGTGCGCGAAGATCACCCAGACTAGGACATTCGACAAGAATGTGCCGAACAGTCTGGGGGACGACGCAGTCGTTGCAATAGGGCGCAGGCGAGCGCTCCATCAGATAGCGATGCGTCACACGAGTGTGTCCGATTCGGAGACGACAGAAAGCAACCTGAAGCCGCCGCGGCATTGGGGGATACGTCCATGGGAACAGTCGCGGCGCAATGGCACGCAACTTTAAGTTCCCCTCGACCGTCTCCCATCTTCTTTGCCAAGCAGTCCGAAGAGCTGCCCGTATTCCTGCCATGTAGTCGGTGTGAGGAAGAGCGAAACGCTGGTCCGGTCGCAGAGTCCTCGCGGACTCTTTGGCGCCCTCATCGGCGCGCTCATTCCCCGCAATTCCTACATGTCCAGGAACCCAGCAGAAGATAATCTCGACATCTGCCCGGCTCGCCAAAACCGTAGCGTCACGGATATCGCGAACCAGGGGATGCGGAGATTCCAATGCCCCGAGAGCACTCAGGGCGCTTTGTGAGTCGCTATAGATCACAATCCGGTCTCCGAACCGGGCACGTCGCGTAATCTCCCGTACCGAGTGGTGTATTGCCACCAGCTCGGCCGTGAAGACAGACGCAGCGCCTGGTAGAGCCCAGCTGACTTCAAACAGAGGGGATACGGCGTGGAAGCCGACCCCCTCTTGGGACTTGGAGCCATCCGTATACACTGGCACGGTTCCAGCATCACCACGATGTGTGCTCCAAAAAGGTCGAACGCAATACTCCCGGCGCAGTACAAGCTTTGGAAGCAGAGGCGTGGCGACAAATAGCCAAATGTGGTACCCTCCAGGGTGGCATCCTGGGCAGAACCAGGGGCGCCACCGGCCCGAGAGCTATATCTACCTCTCGAAGGAGTTTCCTGGCCCTAAACCCAAAGGGCTTAAGGTATGACTGGCATCTCTCGGCGGCATAGGCACCATCGAGATCAGCTGCGGATGCAGTGAGAGCTGTTGGCGACTGAGGGAGGCGCCGGGCTCGCGCATACAGGCGAGTGATGCACTGCACGCGGCGCAGAGCGAGTGGCATCTCCCCAGCATCGACCAACAGGCTCTCAATGGGGGAAGTGCGGAAGGCACCGGTCGCAACGCGAAGGCCGGTGTGGTGGATTGAATCCACCTTCCGCAATAAACGCTCGGCTGCGGATGCATAAAACTCGCATCCGTAGTCGAGCTTCGAGCGAACAAAGGATCGATAAAAAAGTAAGGCGGTAGCCCTATCAGCGCCCCAAGCGCTGAACGTCACGGAACGGAGAATGTCCATGGCGCGGGTACAAGAGACCCTAAGGCTGCGAATATGAGCCTCCCAGGTGAGGCGTCGGTCGAATACAAGACCAAGGAAACGGTGCGACTCAACCACATCCAGGCGTTCCCCATTAAGAAACAAATCTGGGTCAGGGTGAAGCCGTGGATGGCGGCAGAAGTGCACCACCTTAGTCTTGGCAAAAGAAAAGCGAAACCTGTGCGCTTCGGCATAGCGAGAGACGCGGTTCAATGCCTGTTGGAGTCGACGCTCCAGAGTTGGCATCTGGGCCGCGCCAAAAGAGATCGAAAGGTCGTCCACGTAGAGCGTAGCGAGAACATCTTCTGGCAGCACCGAGGTGATGCCGTTGATGCTCAGGGCAAAGAGTGTGACACTGAGGACACTTCCCTGCGGGACACCCTCTTCCTGCTCCTTTGGGGCAGAGAGGGCTCCCCCCACCCGTACGCGGAATCGACGATCTCGCAAAAATTCAGATATAAACATTGGGAGGCGTCCCCTCGCCCCCATCGTGTGGAGAGTCTCCATGATACCGTATCGCCATGCGGTATCATAGGCCTTCTCCAGATCAAAAAACACCGTGGCGTAGTGCTGTCTACGAAGGAAAGCCTCGCAGACGGCATTTTCCAGTCGGAGCAGAGCATCCGACGTGGAGTGAAACTTACGGAAGCCGCACTGTGCAGAAGACAGATGGCCTCCGCTGTCCAGGAAATGGGCTAATCTAACATTTACCAATTTCTCCATCAACTTGCACACGCAAGAGGTTAGAGAGATTGGGCGGAAACCGGTCGGAGTAGAGTGATCTCTCCCCGGCTTGCGAAAGGCGAGCACAGTAGCGAATCGCCAGGAGTCTGGGAGAAGACCTTCCACCCAGATCCTGTTGAACAGATCTAACAGAAAGGCCATGCCTCGCTCACCCAGGTGTCGAAGCATGGCGTACGGGACATCGTCCGGACCATGGGCGGTGTCCGCGCACGAAGCGAGAGCGGAACGCAACTCACTCACAGTAAACTTGTCGTTGAAGGGTTCTCCGCCTCTGGAGGTAAAGTCCAGCCGGCGGCCTTCCGCGACATCACGACGTGCATTGAATGCTGGCGGAGCAGCATCACGGCTAGAGAATGCAGAGAAAGCGGTCGCTAAGGATTCCGCCACGGACGCGGGGTCCGAGATTGCGGTCCCATTCTCGTGGAGAACGGGAGGGGGGTCCTGCGAGAACTTGCCCCGAATCCTTTTGACTCGCTTCCACACCTCAGCTAAAGGGGTCTTCCCGTTAAGTGAAGACACGTATGCCCGCCAAGAAGAGCGGCGGGCGTGCTTCGAAATATACCGGAACCTAGCCCTAGCCCGACGAAATTCAGCGACAGTGAAATCGTTCGGGCGGCGCTTATAGCGCATGTAGGCATAATGCTTCTGTTTGAGGGCCGTCTCACACTCGGCCCACCACCATGGGAGTGGTCGGCGTGCAAAACAGCCAGACGTCCTAGGAATAGTAGTCAGGCCCACGGCGATAAGGTTGCCGGAGAAGAACTCAACGACCTCATCTACCGACCTAAACTCCTCGACTGAGATAGAGAATTCAGTCATTTCCTGAAATGCAGGCCACCGCGCCCGTGCCAAGCACCACCGAGGTGGTCTCTCAGGCGGCAGTTGCCCTGAAAATGATATTTGAATGGGAAAGTGATCACTACCATGGAGGTCATCGACCACCCCCCAATCAAAATCAAGTTGTGCATCCGAAGAGCACAAAGATAGGTCAAGGCAAGAAAATGAAGCGGTTCTCGGACAGTGATGCGTAAACTCATCCACGTTTAGGACACCCATCTCAAGCTCTTCGATCAGATCGGCAAGGACTTGTCCCCTGGGATTTATGGAGTAATCTCCCCAGAGAGGATGCCTGCCGTTCAGATCTCCAAGCAAGAGATAGGGCCTCGGCAACCGTGCCACGACGCGGCGGAAGTCCCCCGCGTCGAAGTCAGCTGACGGTGGAATGTACGCAGAAATGATAGTATACCTCCTATCCAGGTGCAGCTGCACAGCCACTGCCTGTAAGGAGGTATCTAAAGAGAAAGGAAGAACGGAGACATCATGCCGGGTGTAAACCGCGCATCCACCAGCCCGGCCGTCCCGCGGTGGTGGGGTTGCAAGACCCTTATACCCCGGGAGGGCAGGCAGTGGGCACGCGCCTAGCATGGTCTCCTGCAAAAAAAAGGCTAACGGGGAACGGGACGAGGCGAGCCTCCGCAGCTCCTCCCAGTTAGCCCGGAGTCCACGGCAATTCCATTGAAGGAATATGCCCTCCAGGCCTAGCTCGGAGGAGACGCGGGGGCCCTCCTCGAATTGAAGACCCTCACGGGAATGGCCGTACGCTTCCCGGGGGCAGAACCCCGGGCGCTGTTGGCCGGACAAAGCGCTGGAGGCGCTGTCGCCTTCGAGGACTTATTGGGGGAGGTTGACCTCGCCATGCGAGTCTTTTCCTCCCTCCGCCTCGAAACCTTAGGCGGGCGCTGCGGCTTCGGAGGCGGGGGGCCCTCTTTTCGAGGAACCACCGTCTCCGAGCCACTCGCTCCACCTCGTAGCGTGGGCGAAGGAGCCGAAGCTCCTTTGTTGCTGTCCTCCTTTCGGGGGACAGCTTTAGGAACCCCCGAAGATGGCCTAGCGACCATCTTTAGAGGTGTTGCCTCCTGTGAGTCTAACGACTCGGTGGAGGCGCGTGGCCGTTTCGCCTTACGGGAAACGGTCACGCTGGGGGAAGAGGGGGGAGCCCTGGTTTTAGCCGGGCCTGGGTGTGAACCCTTTTTGCCGCCAGCTCTACCAGGGGAGCGCCCGGGTGTAGTAGAGCCCGCAGAAGGGCTCCGAATGGGCGCGGAAACAACCGTGCTCGTTGGCCTGGATGGGCCAGGAGCAGAGGGTGCCTTTCGAACTACTGAGGCATATGACGTCCCAGGCAGAGCTGGGCGCGCCAGGACCAGGTGGTCCTTAGCCTCGCGGAATGAGAGTCTATCCTGGGCCTGAACGGCCAGGATTTCTTTCTCCAGGAGATATGCACCACATTGCTTCGAAGAAGCAGGGTGCGGCTCTCCGCAATTGACAAGCTTGGCCACACACGATTTGGACTTATCGTGTGCGACCTTGGAGCAATTTACACAGACTTCGGGTGACCCCGACTTTGCACGTCTACATGAGCGATTCGTATGGCCGAAGCGGTGACAGTAATAGCACCGCCGCGGCAGTGGCACGAATGCCTTCACGCGGTAGCGGTACCAACCGGCACGCACCGACTCAGGGAGCTTGTCACAGTCGAACGTGACGAAGAGTGTAGGGGTGGGTCTCGAAGCCCCTCCCTGTTTTCTCATCACACGTTCGACCTTGACCGCCCCATGGTCGGCCAGCTCTAGGGTGATGTCCTCAATGGAGTAGTCAACGAGTTCCCTCGCATAAACTACTCCTTTCACAAAGTTCATGGTAGAGTGCGGCGTCACACTCACCGGGGTGCCATGAAGTGTCCGAAGAGCACTTATCTTGGCCGCCTCGGCGGGATTCGCCGCATTCGCCAGAAGGCTGCCGTCCGAGAAACGGGTCACCTTCGGCTCTCTACCAATTACACTAGCTAATCCTCTCCTCTGATGGATCATGTTGCCCTTAGACAACATGGTTTCATCAGTGGAGCGAATGACGAGGAAGCGTTTGAAGCCAGCGGGCTCGAAAACGCCAGGTAACCTCTGAATCAGGGGCCCCGATGTCATCGAGGCTCCGCCCTGTGCATTCTTCGTCTTAGTCTTGGTCAGGAGCTCCGCAAACGAGGGGGTAGAGGGGCCGGATTTGCCGATCTTGGCTTGGTCGCCTACCAAAGTGGCGGCAGACCCATCCGTCCCCGCAGCCCCCGCGGATGGAGAGGAGCCCCGAGTCTTTTTCGTCTTTCTTGTCTTTTTCTTCTTTTTAGGAGAGGAGGGCGGGGAATGAACCCGCTTCTCACCCCCGCCGGTAGAAGCCCCCAGGCCAGATGGACCGGCCTCAGCCAGGTCCTTCTCTGAAATGGAGAAGGTCCCGGTGGGCGCAGGGGATTCATCCGGAGGAGATCCCCCCCTCCTTGTCCTGCCTGAGAATCCACAGCCGTTTGATGAGGACCTTGCATAGGGGCGGATTCGGGTTCGGTGCTTGGCGCCAAGCCCGGATTCCCCCCCATGGAAGGCCCTACCGTCTGAGGCTGGTTTTCCTCAAGGACCATGTCTATCACAGGAGGGGCCTCCAGTTGGCCATCCCCTCCCAGGACATCGCAGGTCCCCTTGGCAGCGTCATAAGTCTTTAGTGGGGAGGCAGAGGCCTTGACCCCGGCAAGGTTTAATATTTTTGCCAGCAGGTCTTTTGAGGGAAGCGACCGAAGGGGCCTGGCTTCCCTCTCCCCCCTAAGGGGGTTTGCCCTACCGAGCCGCTTGTACGAGGGGCGGTCGGCAATGGGCTGCCTGCTGGCTTTCTTGGTAGTCCCCTTAGAAAGCATAGGAGGGACTGCCGCTGGAGATAGGGAGGTGCCCGAAAGCACCTCTAGAGAAGGGGGTGAGGGGGAGTCCCCTACACCCGTAGGCGTAGGAGAGGAGGGAGCCTCCTCTCCGGTTAAAGAGGTATAGAGGGTCCCCTGCGCAAGCACAGGGGGGGGACCTCCATCTTTTCTGTGGAGCTGCACGAGGGCGGCTCCGTTGTTGTTATAGGGGGAATTAAGGGGAGATGTTTTTTTGTTTCATCATTGGGCATGGTGACCCTCTTTGTTTTACGGGACGCAATCGCTCACCACCTCTTGCAGTAGCCCGCACTGCAAGAGGTGCTTACAGGCCCGGCAGAGCCAGGCGCCGCCATTTGGGACCACCCCTCCCGCCTGGTGGCCTGGCAGTCCTTCGGCATGGCGGCTCCACCTTGAACACGGCGTAAAACGGATAGATTTTGAAGACGAGAGGAAAAGGGATGTGAGGAAGGTATGGGTGGGGATGAAGCAGGTTGTTAAAAGCCAACCACCCCAGACCGGAGCTCAGGGGTTAGGGGACATTGTCCCCTCCCCCCTCAGCCCCGATCCGGGACGATTGGCTGAGAAGAAGGTCAGCTTCTACCCTGTGAAATTAGAGGCTGACCAGAGAAAGTTGTGGGAGAGGTTGTATGAAAAGCGACGAGGTAGGATAGGAATACAGGCTATCTGAAGGAAATAAGAGAGGCTAAGCTGGGGCCGGACGGGGCGCTGGATCCCGTCAGCACGGCGGCCAGGACGGCAAATCGCCGCGCCCCTTACGGGGTCTCCCGTACGGAGTGGTGTATTGCCACCAGCTCGCCGTGAAGACAGACGCAGCGCCTGGTAGAGCCCCGCTGACTTCAAACAGAGGGGATACGGCGTGGAAGCCAACCCCCTCTTGGGACTTGGAGCCATCCGTATACACTGGCACGGTTCCAGCATCACCACGATGTGTGCTCCAAAAAGGTCGAACGCAATACTCCCGGCGCAGTACAAGCTTTGGAAGCAGAGGCGTGGCGACAAATAGCCAAATGTGGTACCCTCCAGGGTGGCGTCCTGGGCAGAACCAGGAGCGCCACCGGCCCGAGAGCTATATCTACCTCTCGAAGGAGTTTCCTGGCCCTAAACCCAAAGGGCTTAGGGTATGACTGGCGTCTCTCGGCGGCATAGGCACCATCGAGATCAGCTGCGGATGCAGTGAGAGCTGTTGGCGACTGAGGGAGGCGCCGGGCTCGCGCGTACAGGCGAGTGATGCACTACACGCAGCGCAGAGCGACTGGCATCTCCCCAGCATCGACCAACAGGCTCTCAATGGGGGAGTGCCGAAGGCACCGGTCGCAACGCGAAGGCCGGTGTGGTGGATCGAATCCACCTTCCGCAATAAACGCTCGGCTGCGGATGCATAAAACTCGCATCCGCAGTCGAGCTTCGAGCGAACAAAGGATCGATAAAAAAGTAAGGCAGTAGCCCAATCAGCGCCCCAAGCGCTGAACGTCACGGAACGGAGAATGTCCATGGCGCGGGTACAAGCGACCCTAAGGCTGCGAATATGAGCCTCCCAGGTGAGGCGTCGGTCGAATACAAGACCAAGGAAACGGTGCGACTCAACCACATCCAGGCGCACCCCATTAAGAAACAAATCTGGGTCGGGGTGAAGCCCAGGATGGCGGCAGAAGTGCACCACCTTAGTCTTGGCCAAAGAAAACCGAAACCTGTGCGCTTCGGCATAGCTAGAGACGCGGTTCAATGCCTGTTGGAGTCGACGCTCCAGAGTTGGCATCTGGGTCGCGCCAAAAGAGATCGAAAGGTCGTCCACGTAGAGCGTAACGAGAACATCTTCTGGCAGCACCGAGGTGATGCCGTTGATGCTCAGGGCAAAGAGTGTGACACTGAGGACACTTCCCTGCGGGACACCCTCTTCCTGCTCCTTTGGGCCGGAGGGCGCTCCCCCCACCCGTACGCGGAATCGACGATCTCGCAAAAAATCAGATATAAACATTGGGAGGCGTCCCTTCACCCCCATCGTGTGGAGAGTCTCCATGATACCGTATCGCCATGCGGTATCATAGGCCTTCTCCAGATCGAAAAACACCGTGGCGTAGTGCTGTCTACGAAGGAAAGCCTCGCAGACGGCATTTTCCAGTCGGAGCAGAGCATCCGACGTGGAGTGGAACTTACGGAAGCCGCACTGTGCAGAAGACAGATGGCCTCCGCTTGTCCAGGAAATAGGCTAGTCTAACATTTACCAATTTCTCCATCAACTTGCACACGCAAAAAGTTAGAGAGATTGGGCGGAAACCGGTCGGGGTAGAGTGATCTCTCCCCGGCTTGCGAAAGGCGAGCACAGTAGCGATTCGCCAGGAGTCTGGGAGAAGACCCTCCACCCAGATCCTGTTAAACAAATCTAACAGAAAGACCATGCCTCGCTCACCTAGGTGTCGAAGCATGGCGTACGGGACATCGTCCGGACCATGGGCGGTGTCCGCGCACGAAGCGAGAGCGGAACGCAACTCACTCACAGTAAACTTGTCGTTGAAGGGTTCTCCGCCTCTGGAGGTAAAGTCCAGCTGGAGGCCTTCCGCAACATCACGACGTGCATTGAATGCTGGCGGAGCAGCATCACGGCTAGAGAATGCGGAAAAAGCGGTCGCTAAGGATTCCGCCACGGACGTGGGGTCCGAGATTGCGGTCCCATTCTGCTGGAGAACGGGAGGGGGGTCTTGCGAAAACTTGCCCCGAATCCTTTTGACTGGCTTCCACACCTCAGCTAAAGATGTGTTACCGTTAAGTGAAGACACGTATGCCCGCCAAGAAGAGCGGCGGGCGTGCTTCGAAATATACCGGAACCTAGCCCTAGCCCGACGAAATTCAGCGACAGTGAAATCGTTAGGGCGGCGCTTATAGCGCATGTAGGCATAACGCTTCTGTTTGAGGGCCGTCTCACACTCGACCGACCACCATGGGAGTGGTTGGCGTGCAAAACGGCCAGACGTCCTAGGAAAAGTAGTCAGGCCCACGGCGATGAGGTTGCCGGAGAAGAACTCAACGGCCTCATCTCCCGACCTAACTCCTCGACTGAGATAGAGAATTCAGTCATTTCCTGAAATGCAGGCCACTGCGCACGCGCCAAGCACCACCGAGGTGGTCTCTAAGGCGGCAGTTGCCCTGAAAATGATATTTGAATGGGAAAGTGATCACTACCATGGAGGTCATCGACACCTCCAAATCAAAATAAGGCTGTGCATCCGAAGAGCACAAAGATAGGTCGAGGCAAGAAAATGAAGTGGTTCTCGGACAGTGATGCGTAAACTCATCCACGTTTAGGACACCCATCTCAAGCTCTTCGATCAGATCGGCAAGGACTTGTTCCCTGGGATTTATGGAGTAATCTCCCTAGAGAGGATGCCTGCCGTTCAGATCTCCAAGCAAGAGATATGGCCTCGGCAACCATGCCACGACGCGGCGGAAGTCCCCCTCGTCGAAGTCAGCTGACGGTGGAATGTACGCAGAAATCAGAGTATACCTCCTATCCAGGTGCAGCTGCACAGCCACTGCCTGAAAGGAGGTATCTAAAGAGAAAGGAAGAACGGAGACATCATGCCGGGTGTAAACCGCGCATCCCCCAGCCCGGCCATCCCGCGGTGGTGGGGTCGCAAGACCCTTATACCCCGGGAGGGCAGGCAGGGGCACGCGCCTAGCATGGTCTCCTGCAAAACGATAACTAACGGGAAACGGGATGAGACGAGCATCCGCAGCTCCTCCCAGTTGGCCAAGAGTCCACGGCAATTCCATTGAAGGAATATGCCCTCCAGGCCTAGCTCATTGGAGACGCGGGGGCCCTCCTCGAACTGAAGACCCTCACGGGAATGGCCGCACGCTTCCCGGTGACAGAACCCCGGGCGGTATTGGCCGGACAAACCGCTGAAGGCGCTGTCGCCTTCAAAGACTTATTGGGGAAGGTTGGGCTCGCCATACGAGTCTTTTCCTCCCTCCGCCTCGAAACCTTAGGCGGGCGTTGCGGCTTCGGAGGCGTGGGCGAAGGAGCCGAAGCTCCTTTGTTGCTGTCCTCCTTTCGGGGAACAGCTGTAGGAACCCCGGAAGATGGCCTAGCGACCATCTTCAGGGGTGTTGCCTCCTGTGAGTCTAACGACTCGGTGGAGACGAGTTGCCGTTTCGCCTTACGGGAAACAGTCACGCTGGGGGAAGAGGGGGGAGCCCTGGTTTTAGCCGGGGCAGGGTATGAACCCTTTTTGCCGCCAGCTTTACCAGGTGAGCGCCCGGGTTGGGTAGAGCTCGCAGAAGGGCTTCGAATGGGCGCGGAAACAACCGTGCTCGTTGGCCTGGATGGGGCAGGAGCAAAGGGTGCCTTTCTAACTATTGAGGCATATGACGTCCCAGGCAGAGCCGGGCGCGCCAGGACCAAGTCCTTTGCCTCGCGGAATAAGAGTCGATCCTGGGCCTGAACAGGAAGGATTTCTTTCTCAAGGAGATATGCACCACATTCCTTCGAAGAGGCAGGGTGCGGCTCTCACCAATTGACACACTTGGCCACACACGATTTGGACTTATCGTGTGCGACCTTGGAGCAATTTACACATACTTCGGGTGACCCCGACTTTGCACGTCTACATGAGCAATTCGTATGGCCGAAGCGGTGACAGTAATAGCACCGCTGCGGCAGTGGCACGAATGCCTTCACGCGGTAGCGGTACCAACCGGCACGCACCGACTCAGGGAGCTTGTTACAGTCGAACGTGACGAAGAGTGTAGGGGTGGGTCTCGAGGCCCCTCCCTGTTTTCTAATCACACGTTCGACCTTGACCGCCCCATGGTCAGCCAGCTCTAGGGTGATGTCCTCAATGGAGTAGTCAACGAGTTCCCTCGCATAAACTACTCCTTTCACAAAGTTCATGGTAGAGTGCGGCGTCACACTCACCGGGGTGCCATCAAGTGTCCGAAGAGCACTTATCTTGGCCGCCTCGGCGGGATTCGCCGCATTCGCAAGAAGGCTCCCGTCCGAGAAACGGGTTACCTTCGGCTCTCTACCAATTGCACTAGCTAATCCTCTC
Organism: Ceratothoa steindachneri; assembly: GCA_963969495.1. Classification (NCBI taxonomy): domain Eukaryota; kingdom Metazoa; phylum Arthropoda; class Malacostraca; order Isopoda; family Cymothoidae; genus Ceratothoa; species Ceratothoa steindachneri. Next base: position 89,836,940 of record OZ018332.1, on the reverse strand, counting down.
CTCTGATGGATCATGTTGCCCTTGGACAACATGGTGCCATCAGTGGAGCGAATATCGAGGAAGCGTTTGAAGCCAGTGGGCTTGAAAACGTCAGGTAACCTCTGAATGAGGGGCCCTGATGTCATCGAGACTCCGCCCTGTGCACTTTTGGTCTTTGTCATGGTCAGGAGGTCCGTACCCGGTAGAAGCCCCTAGGCCAGATGGACCGGCCTCAGCCAGGTCCTTCTCCGAAATGGATAAGGTCCTGGTCGTCGCAGGGGCACCATCCGGAGGAGATCCCTCCCCTCCTTGTACTGCCTCAGAATGCCCAGCCGTTTGAGGAGGACCTTGCATAGGGGCGGATTTGGGTTCGGTATTTGGCGCCGAGCTCAGATTCCCCCCCATGGAAGACCCTACCGTCTGAGGCTGGGTTTCCTCAAGGACCATGCCTATCACAGGAGGGGCCTCCAGTTGGCCATCCCCTCCCAGGACATCGCAGGTCCCCTTGGCAGTGTCGCCAGTCTTGTGTGGGGAGGGACAGGCCTTGACCCCGGCAAGGTTTAAAATTATTGCCAAAAGGTCTTTTGAGGGAAGCGACCGAAGGGGCCTGGCTTCCCTCTCCCTCCTAAGGGGGTTTGCCCTACCGAGCCGCTTACACGACGGGCGGTCGGCAATGGGCTGGCTGCTGGCTTTCTTGGCAGTCCCCTTGCAAAGAAAAGAGGGGACTGCCGCTGGAAAAGGGGACGTGCCCGAAAGCACCTCCAGAGAAGGGGGTGAGGGAGAGTCCCCTGCACCCGTAGGCGAAGGAGAGGAGTAAGCCTCCTCTCCGGTTAGAGAAATATGGAGGGTCCCTTGCGCAAGCACAGGGGGGAAGACCTCCATTTTTTGGCTGGAGCTGCCCGAGGGCGGCTCCGTCGATGAGCAAGGGGGCGTTAAAGGGGTTTGAGGTTTTATGAGTTCATCCATGGGCATGGCAACCCTATTTGTGCCACGGGAAGCAATAGCTCATCACCTCTTGCAGTTGCCCGCACTGCAAGAGGTGCTTACAGGCCTGGCAGAGCCAGGCGCCGCCATTTGGGACCACCCCTCCCGCCTGGTTGCCTGGCAGTCCATCGGCATGGCGGCTCCACCTTAGACACAGCGTAAAATATATAGATTGTGAAGAGGAGAGGAAAAGGGATGTGAAGTAAGGTATGGGTGGTCGATGAAGCAGGTTGTTAAAAACCAGCCACCCCAGACCGGAGCTCAGGGGTTAGGGAACATTGTCCCCTCCCCCCTCAGCCCCGTTGCGGGACGGTTGGCTGAGAGGAAGGTCAGCATCTACCCTGTGAAATTAGAGGCTGACCAGAGAAAGTTGTGGGAGAGGTTGTATGAAAAGCAAGGAAACAAGTGTTTTGAAGGAAGAAGAAGAGGCTAAGCTGGGGTCGGACGGGGTGCTGAGTCCCGTCAGCACGGCGGCCAGGATGGCAAATCGCCGCGCCCCTTACGGGGTAATGGTGATGAAAAAAGAGGAAAGGGGCGGCGAGGTACTTAAAATAAAAACGTGCCCTGGTGCCTCTGTGACCAGGCTGCAAAACACTTGGAACGGTGATAATTGGACAGATGACTTTTGGGAAGCGTTGAGCGAATTACTTCCTGCCGATGAGAATTGGTGAAAGAAGGGTAGCTGCGGCGGGAAAGAGACCAGCACGGAGGAGGAAACAGACGGAGAGTGAAGGCTCGAAAATGCAAGAAGGTCACTAGTTTCCGAAATGAGGCGGGGCAGGGTCCAGGAAGAGTCGCCAGCGTTTCCGAGAGGCCATCGATCGCTTAATCTGGCCGAAACGCGACCAATTTCTCTTAATTTTGGTTTTCTTCGGAGGGAGGAGGACGGGACCGGCAAAAGAGTGAGGTCTCGAGTAAGATCGGACTAACGAGGACCGGAATGGATTTAAGCCTCGACAACGGTTTCAAATTTTATTATCTAATTTTTTCAACGTATTTAAAGAGCAATAGCAACGAAGCTGCATCACGCAAAAGGTTTCTAGGGAGAAATCTGTATAAAGTGGTGAAGATAGAGAAAGAGGAAATGTATAGAAGATATAATGCTGCTGATCTTCATTTAGGCATTGGTGCCGGGATGGCAAACTGCGGGGGTTGGGGCACGAGGCTTTATTCTCTAAGATGCAGGGTCGCCAATTTTTGTGAAGTCGAGGGTAAAGGATACTGGGGCAGTCGCCCGTGTTTCAGAATAGCCCAAATGCCCACGCTGGTTTTCGCTTCTTAGCTTTTAAGTAACATACGAGCGTGGAGGCGGTCCCGGGAGAAACCCGCAGAGGCTAAATAGGGTTACTTCGCGTTACTTCTGCGTTTATGTAGCTAGGACGTGCGTGACAGGAAGACCCATGACGGGGTATGGAAGATTTTCCTGCTTAGGTGGAAAATGTGCTTTTCTTTCGTATCTTTTGGAGCAGAATGTGTGTGTGGAGGAACGAGGATTGAGCTAATATAACATGGAATCAACTAATTATATTTTGATTGGTTTAATCAGCGTTTTTCTCATGGACCATCACTATCGGTCTGTTTCGCTTTTGTTAACTAAAGATACGATAATTGGGTTTGGAGTGGGGCCATTTCTTTATTAGATAGCCTTTGTTAATGTGTGTACTAGTTTCTGACCTTAACAGGTACTAGTAAATTCTGACGTTCAAGTGGTATGTGGGATATTGGAGTCTGCATCGCTACATGATCTTCAATTTACTTGATTTGTGACCTATCTCCAAGTCCTTTTCGTTTTTACATTTAAAGAGAAATCCCCCTCCCCAAAAGTTAAAAAAGTCCTATTTTATTATGTTCCGACTAGGAACAAATAGGGGTTGGTAATGCCAATACAAAGGAAAAAGCAGGTAGCAACAGACCATTCAATCTTTACGAAGTTGCTATCAGACATGTTCTCTTATCTGAAGGAGGGCGAAAAAAAGAATATAACACTCTTATAAGCGCAGTCATTCTTGGGTTTGAGGCAGCATTGGGATAGTTTGTGGGTCAAACTTCAGAAAACCTACGGCGTATTTTTAGAGTTATAAAAGTACTAATGGTCTTTTTAGGCATTCCGGTCGTCATATATGGTTTCGGTTTGGCGCGGAAAGTGCATATTTTTAAGATACTACACCTTGACGTTGTTAAAATTGACATTTGAAATACGCCAGCCTTGCCTTCTCTTAATGTCAAAATAAACCATTATTTTCACACACTGGCAACATTTAATTCGCACTTAATTCACACATTGGCAACCCTGGTACAAATTTTTATAAGAGCGCCGCTTTCGATTTTCGCGCCAAGACCCTGTGTCTAACGTTCTTAATGGAGTCATTTGTTTGCGTATTTAAATTTTTAATCTTTAATAATACTTCTCATAATTCCTCGTAAAATTTAATACTTTTGTTGAAATTATAGCCTCATTTAGAAAGCAAAGCGTTTGCGACAGGTGCGGCTTGATTATAATATCCCCAGAACTAAATAGTAAGTTTGTTTGTCTTTGGATTCAAACCTAATGCTAGGCTTTCAAATTGTTAATACTAACTACTAGGTGTTTTAGATAAGGTTTCATTGTACTACTTGTTCCTGCGGCGAGAGGCGAGAACTGAGCGAGCGGGGGGGGGGATATGGGGGACGGAGCCCCCCCCCTTAATGACACCCCGTAGCGCGGCTCGATAATAGCTTCCAGTAACCAAATGCATATACGAATAATCTAAAAATAAATAGTAAGTAAGCAAAAACAGTACTAATGGTGTTTGTTTTTAGGCATTTTAGTCATCATTTATGGAATGTAGTTATTTTTAAGGTAGTATCACTGCAAATAGAGTCGTAATCAGAGTGCTAGTATCTTAAAAATAAGTGCCTTTCTCGCCTAACTGAAGACTAGAATGCCTAAAAACACCATTAGTACTGTTCTTAGTACAAAAAAAAACCCACGGTGTAGGTTTTCTGAAGTTTCACCATTTCGTGTTTAAACGAATTAACTGTTGTGCAATCAATGACGTTACGGGGGAGATCATTCCATAAATTGACTATTTGGTTAAAGAAAATTTTAGATTCTTGCGAATTAAACGGTTAAGCCACAATTTTACAACCATTTCTCTGTGTCTAATTGGTTTGGTTGATTATACTTGTACAGTTCAACCTAACTATGCCTTTGACGATTTTAAATACTTGAATTATGTCATCTCTTAAATTAATGGGAATAATGGGTTAATGGGAATAGATTTAATTCCTTAAGACGGTCCTCGTATGGTTCGTTTTTTAGACTACAGGGTGGTCCAAAGGTCTTGGCATCCCCTGTAAATATTGTTATAATTTTCTATTTCAGAAGACCGAAAGTCCCGTCACCGCTTGTTAATATTGTTTTCATTTTATATTTCAGATGACTGACACGAGCTCCTACACTTTGGAAGAGAGGTTGCGTGCAAGTGTATGGGCACATGATTGTGTGCATTCTGGCAAGAGCAGAGAGGATGTGTGACATGACTTCATGTCGCATATCGTCCGAAGAGGACGATACTGCGTTCGGAACATAAACTGTTTCTGACAGGATCAATTAAGGACAAACCGAGGTCAGGACGAACCTCGACGCGAAGGGACACATGGGCAGAGGTGGAGGAGGCATCTGTGCTACGATCACCATTCAAGTCACTGCGAAAAAGGTCTTGCGAGCTAGGATTCCAAAAACCACAATGTTAACACACATAACAAAGGACCTTCATTTGAAATCGTTTAAGCCAACATTCGTCAGCGAACTAAGTATAACCACATGGACAAAAGACATGTGGCACGTGGGCGGTTTCTTAATGTTTGCGACAATCCCACATTGTGGAAGGGTCTTTTCCTCCGATGAATATGCAATTTACCGGAGTAGCTGGGTTAGAAATATTTATTTCTGGAGCAAAGAAAATCCGCAGTTTTACCAAGAACTGGTGCACAACCCTTCGCATGTGATGATTTAGGCCGCTATATCAAGTGAGCAGTTGATAGAATCCTATTTCTTCAGGGGCTCTGTTAACCAGCACTCTTACCTTGTCATGTTAAGGAAGTGGTTTGTTCCACAGCTCCAGAAATTGAATGTGGATTGGAATGATAGTTTGTTTCAACAAGATGATGTCCCTCCCCCCTATGCCATGAATGTCAGGGAAAACCTGAATCAGGTTTTACGGGAGAGATGGATAGGGCGAGGATCACAACTTACAGCGCCTCTCGATTGACCTCACACAAAACCAGACCTGGCGTCTTGAGAAAACGCTCCGTCGGGTATTATCAAGGAGAGAGTTATACAAGAGCGATACCGGAATACCAAAAGTTGAAGGATGCTGTCCGGGCAGCCTTTGCAACAATCACCAATGCACAGTTTCATAAAAAATTCACAAAGGACACGGCGCCGAATTATTTTGTGCCACAAAAATGATGTGTGAGAATGAAAGTGAATAGACTAAAACCACTACGTGTGTTTGATATTACTGTTCCTATATTGTTCTTATTACTTTTCGGTAAGGGATGACAAGACAGACTTTCGGACCACCCTGTAGGTATCATTTTGGTAACTATGTTGAATCCGTTCTAGCTTGTTTATACCTTTTTGCTAGTAAGAGCGCCAGGCTTGAACACAGTGTTCCAGAAGAGGCCGGGCTAATGATTTGTAGAGAGTATTACTTCTTTCGATTTGTACTCAAATGACCTTCCAATAAAGCCAATTATTTTGTTCGCCTTCTTGTTAACTTCTGTGCGTTGTTGCCTGGGTTTTAGGTTACTCGATACTGCTACTCCTAAATCTGTTTCCTTGTCTACGCTTTTTAATCGTGTTCTATTCAATGAATCATATGCTTTTCTATTTTGATTTCCTATGTGGAGTACTTAGAATTTATCCGCGTTGAAGTACATTCGCGAATTTGGGGCCAAACGTAATAACTTATATTGCACATGTTTTTGTGAGAGTTTGCAGCATTGGCGATTTTGGTATCACCCGCATACTCTGAGATTGCGCATGTCCGTTACGTATATTAGAAAGAGGACAAGCCCTAAAACTGAGGCCTTTGGAACCACACTAGTAACAGTGAGCCATTTAGACGCCTTGCCATTTATGACCACTCTCTGCCTTCCTTTGCTGCGGCAATATTCTTCTTTTTTTTATTATTATTTTTATTTTTAAAGGGGCTATCTGGCGACTGCCCACTTAGGCATAAGTCGCCGTAAACAAACAGCCTAGTTCTAGGCTACTTTAAAAAATTTGAACAGGAAACAATAAAAAGAAATAACAATAACAAAACAATAACAAAAACAACAATTAAACCTGGTTAAATGAAAGGGAGAAGGCTGGCCTCCCCCCAAAAGTCAACAAGTCCACCAGTCAATGTGCACGCACTCGTCCCGAGTACAAAGAACAGGCGGTAGCGACCCCACCCATCCCGGTACCGGGACAGGTAACGTGCGCGAAGATCACCCAGACTGGGACATTCGACAAGAATGTGCCGAACAGTCTGGGGGACGACGCAGTCGTCGCAATAGGGCGCAGGCGAGCGCTCCATCAAATAGCGATGCGTCACACGAGTGTGTCCGATTCGGAGACGACAGAAAGCGACCTGCAGCTGTCGCGGCATTGGAGGATAGGTCCATGGGAACAGTCACGGCGCAATGGCACGCAACTTTAAGTTCCCTTCGACCGTCTCCCATCTTCTTTGCCAAGCAGTCCGAAGAGCTGCCCGTATTCCTGCCATGTAGTCGGTGTGAGGAAGAGCGAAACGCTGGACCGGTCGCAGAGTCCTCGCGGACTCTTTGGCACGCTCATTCCCCGCAATCCATACATGTCCAGGAACCCAGCAGAAGATAATCTCGACATCCGCCCGGCTCGCCAAAACCGTAGCGTCACGGATATCGCGAACCAGGGGATGCGGAGATTCCAATGCCCCGAGAGCACTCAGGGCGCTTTGTGAGTCGCTATAGTTGGAGGGACTTTCCCACTTGTTTAGTTTGCACTGAGATACGTGGGTGTCTGTGTATTAATTCAAGGATGATTTTTGCCCCTAGATTGTTTTTTTAAGAGCATGTAAGCTATATTAATGTTGTGGAGGAATCCCCTTTGAATATTATTATTTCCTTACCTCCTAAGACAGTATTTTGGGAGAGAAAACGAGCCGTTACTCCCCCCCCCCCCTCCCTTCCGACCTCTCCCTCTTTTGACCCGCCGCCAGATTCCCGTTAAATTCACACCGAAGCTTACTCCGGGGAGGGCGTCTCAACCTTCCAGCCCCCCCTCTCCCCTCAGGTCAGGAGACTACTTTGTAGATTCGCCGTGAACCGCGTTTATGGACCCCGCCGCTGTCACCCGTCTGGCTGCGGATCCTAGCCGTTGAAAATTCCCCGTAAGGAGGCGCTCGGTTCATCACCACGCCAGCTAACCAAGGTTAAGATGGTCTCAATATCTATCTTTGTTTTGAATAGCTCCGTGTATATATTTACCCGTTCCAGGATGACGGACAGATTCGGTTAGACGCAACTTCCCCGAAAGGAGTCCACTTCAACGAGCTATCTCCCAAGAAGTACGAGTGACGGTCGCAAGCAACGTAAGAGCTGGACATCACGCCCGTGTCTTCGGGTCAGGGAGAAGAGTCTCGTGAGGCAACGTCAGCCTTTCTCATCCACCTTCAGATGAAGAGATTGGAGAAGCTGTCCTCCGAAGTTCTTCTGGTGAACTCTTACGACAAGAGGTCCATTAGCTCGCTCAAGCCGAGTGTGAAGTCATCTCCCCCCCCTCCCCCCATCCTCGTCGAAGTTCGTTCGGTGACCTCCTGAGGATAGGATACCCGCATCTCGCAAACGCAAGTTCGAGAAGAGTAGCTGTGGGTTCTGTGGCTACCCCCCCCCCTCTCCCGTGAGTAATCAAGGTCACCAAGACCTTACCCTCGAGTTTCAAAGGAAGTAAATCATTCATTACCCTCAATCTCCCATTATAACCATTCCCTAATCACGGTTATCCAATTGGTATTCGGAGCTTCAGCCCGTCTCATTTATGTACCATTTATTTATATATATATATATATATATATATATATATATATATATATATATATATATATATATATATATATATATATATATATATATTTACGAGGGGCAGTCAATAATTTTTGAGAATCAGTAGGGCAAAACAGAGGAAGAAGGATGGCTGTTTGTGGGGGTGTTAGGACAACTTATGACAATTCAGGACCTGCAGCCGCACGCTCCTGCCTCGTCTATTTAAGAAGAAGTAGCTGATCGCAGATCGTCAGTCTTAAGCAATGGAGAAGGTTGAGCACCGCGCAGTGATCAAATTTTTGACCAAGGAAGGCAAGAATGCAAAAGAGATCCATGAACGCATGGTTGCAGTGTACACCGACACCGCCCCTTCCTATGCAACTTTGCTCGCTGGAATAGGAAGTTCCGCCATGGTCGCCAGTCCCTTAAAGATGACCCCAGTCCAGGACCCTCGTCAGACGTGACCAACGACGACAATGTGGCCCGAGTGGAGGGGATGATCCTCGAAAATCGACGGGTGAAGGTCGAAGAAATCGAGCGAGAACTTGGAATATCACATGGAAGTGTTATCAACATCATCCACGACAATTTGGCCATGACCAAGGTCTCTGCCCGTTGGGTCCCTAGAAACCTCACGCCCCATGATAGACTTCAACGTCGTCAAAGTCCGCAAGGCCAGAGTTGCACAAGCTGCCCTGCCAGTGCAGATTCGAGGAGCTCAACCATCCCCCCTACAGTCCAGATCTAGCCCTAGCGACTACTTTTTATTCCGCCAGTTCAAGACTGCACTGCAAAACTTATTGACCGCCCCTCGTATATATATATATATATATATATATATATATATATATATATATATATATATATATATATATATATATATATATATTGTTGTCCCTTTTTATTTCGTGTGTATTAAAATCTATTTTTGTCATTGTGTTTGATATATTCTTTGGTCACACAGCTGCCGCTATCTACTTAAATCGCACTCTTAGAAACAATAACAGTTGTCGCCTTGCTCGGCCTACTTTAGAGCCTGTGTGCGCATATTCACGTACACTTGCCATACCTCTAGAAATGTTCATAATTTGGCATTTTAATAGGGTTAAGTTAAGACTTTCTTTGATGAAATATACTATGCCTCCTCTTATTGAAAGTTGAGGCCAGTTTTCTGGGGGGTCATCCTGTATTTAGTCAAGCTTCTTTCTGTAATGACAGGATTAGTGAAACTAGGGTAAAAGACAGATTTCAAGTAAAATCAGTTTCAACTAATGCAAATTTTAACATTTAATCGCACAACTCGTCCTTTTTCTATCAAGAACGAGGTCGTCCGACGAGAAAAAATGAAATTCACATAAAGATCAGAATGACAATTATGATCAATCCCAAAGAGACCAAGGGCTGGTCTAGGTTGAGTATGAAGGTCCAGAAAGATGCGGCACTACTAGATTACTACCATCCAATTAGCATGAAACCCTTCGAGGTCTAAATGGGGATCACCCATTCCGCGTCGGGGAGGTGGTGGATATAAAAACCCTTTTGGCAGGCTCTAGGACGGAGGAGTGATGTTTACGAAGAGGAGATGAGAAGAAGAGAACGATTTTGTTATTTACCTCGAGGTGAGGTGAGGTAAGTTGCGTAGCTGTCAGACTCGACGCACCGCCTGAATTTTGACTTCTCGCTGAGGCGGTGATTTTTCTTATCTGCCTTCGTCGGGAATCGAACCCAGTAATCGGGCATGGGGATCACCGCCTTAATACCACACATGTATACATATCAATGGTAACCATATAAAATAGGGCGTAAGTTGATAATATATACATAAACATACGAATACAAATGTATTACAATTCAGTAATTTTCCCGCCATTTTAGGAAATGGCGTTCATTTTTTTTTTTAAATTTTATGAGACTATCTGGCGACTACCCACTTTGGCACAAGTCAACGCACTCACGACAGACTAGCACTAGGCTACTTTAAAATAAGAATATGCAAAAAAAGAACAACAATAAAAAAGGGAAAATGGCAACAAGAAGGAAGCAAGCTCCGGCGCCGGGAGGAGGTCCGTCCCCCCCCCCCCGGCGCAGGAACGTGCGACCTAAAAAAGAAAACAAAAGAGCATAGTTAAATAAAGGGAAGAAGATCGGCCTTCCCAACAAAAGTCTATTATAAGTCTACCATCAATGTACACAAACTCGTCCCGAGTACAAGGGACAGGCGGTAGCGACCCCGACCATCACGGTACCGGGACAGGCAACGTGCACGAAGATCGCCCAGACTGGGAAATTCAACAAGACTGTGACGAAGTCTGGGGGACAACGAAATCTTCACAGTAGGGCGCTGGCGAGCGCTCCATCAAATGGTGGTGCGTCCCGCGACGACAGAAAGAAACCTGAAGCCTTCGCGGCATTGGGGGGTAGGTCCATGATAACAGTCGCGGCGCAATGGCACGCAACTTTAAGTTCCTTTCGCCTGTCTCCCATCTTCTTTGCCAAGCAGCCCGAAGAGCTGCCCGTGTTCCTGACATGTAATCGGTGTGAGTCCTCGCGGACTCTTTGGCGCGCTCATTCTTCGCAATTCCTACATGGCTAGGAACCCAGGAGAAGATAATCTCGACATCCACCCGGCTTGCTAAAACCGTGGCGTCAGGGATATCGCGAACCACGAGATGCGGAAATTCCAATGCCCTGAAAGCACTCAGGGCGCTTTGTGAGTCGCTATAGATCGCAATCGGGCACGTCGGGTAATCTCCTGTACCAAGTGGTGTATTGCCACCAGTTCGGCCGTGAAGATAGACGCAGTGCCTGGCAGAGCCCCGCTGACATCAAACAGAGGGGATACGGCGTGGAAGCCCCTCTCGGGACTTGGAGCCATCCGCATACACTGGCACAGTTCCAGGGTGACACGAGGTGTGCTCCAAAAAGGTAAAACGCAATACTCCCTGCACTGTAGAAGTTTTGGGAGCAGAGACGTGGTGACAAATAGCCAAAGGTGGTACCATCCAGGGTGGCGTCCTGGGCAGAGCCAGGGGCATCACCGTCCAGAGTTATAAGTAGCTCTAGGAGTTTCCTAAACCCAAAGGGCTTAGGGTATGCCTAGCGTCTCTCGGCAGCATAGGCACCGTCGAAATCGGCTGCGGATGCAGTGAGAGCAGTTGGCAACTGAGGAAGGCGCCGGGCTCGCACGTAAAGGCAAATAATGCACTGCGCACGGCGTAGAGCGAGTGGTATCTCCACAGAATCGACTAGTATGCTCTCAATGGGGGAAGTGCGGGAGGCACCGGTCGCCCAAGCAAAGGCCGGTGTGGTGGATCGAGTTCACCTTCCGCAATACACTCAGAGTTAACCTGTCGGAGCAGCATCAGGGCTGGAAAATGCGGAGAAAGCGGTCGCGAAGGATTCCGCCACGGACGCGGTGTCCGAGATTGCGGTCCTATTCTCCTAGAGAACGGGAGGGCATCCTGCGAGAAATTGCCCCGAATCCTTTTGACTCGCTTCCACAACTTTGCTAGAGGGGTCTTCCCGTTAAGTGAAGACACGTATGTGCGCCAAGAAGAGAAGCGGGCGTGCTTCGAAATATACCGGAACCAAGCCTTAGCCCGACGAAATTCAGCGACAGTGAAATCATTCGGGCGGCGCTTTATAAGGCATGTAGGCATAGCGCTTCTGCTTGAGGGCCGTCTCACACTCAGCGGACCAATACAGGAGTGGTCGGCGTGCAAAACGGCGAGACCGTCTAGGAATAGTAGCTAGGCCCGCAGCGATGAGGTTGCCGGAGAACTGAACGGCATCATTTACCGATCTAAACTCCTCGACTGAGATAAAGAATTCACTCATCTCCTGAAATGCAGACCACCGCGCCCGAGCCAAGCAACACCGGGGAGGGCTCTCGGGCGGCAGCGGCCAAGAAAATGATATTTGAATGGGAAAGTGATTACTACCATTGAGGTCATCAACCCCCCCCCCCTCCCCTCAATCAAAATCAGGCTGTGCATCCGGAACGCACAAGATAGTTCGAGGTAGGAAAATGAAGCGGTTCTCGGGCAGTGATGCGTAAACTCATCCACATTTAGGACACCCATTTCAAGCTTCTCGATCAGGTCGACAAGGAATTGACCCCGGAGATTAATATAGTAGTCTCCACAGAGAGGGTGTCTACCGTTTAGTTCTAGAAGCAAGAGAAAGGGACTCGGCAACCGTGCCACGACGCGGCGGAAGTCCCCCGCGTCAAAGTCACCTGATGGTGGAATGTACGCAAAGATGATAGTATACCTCCTATCCAGGTGAAACTGCACAGCCAATGCCTGAAAGGAGGTATCTAAAGTGAAAAGAACGGATACATCATGCCCTGTGTAAATCACATTTCCTCCCGCCCGGCCCCCATCCCGTGGTGGTGGGGTCGCAAATCCTTTATATTCTGGGAGGGTGGGCAGGGGCAATGCGCCCAGCATGGTCTCATGTAAAGAGATACTAAAAGGGAACGGGACGAGACGAGCCTCCGCAGCTCTTCCCAGCTGGCCCGGAGTCCGCGGCAATTCCATTAAAGGAATATACCCTCCAGGCCTAGCTCGGAGGAGATGCGGGGGCCCTCTTCGAAGAGAAGACCCTCACAGGAATGGCCGTACGCTTGCCGGAGGTAGAACTACGGGCGCTGTTGGCCGGACAATGCGCTGAAGGCGCTATCACCTTGGAGGACTTATTGGGGGAGGTTGGGCTCGCCATGCTTGTCTTTTCCTCCCTCCGCCTCGAAACCTCAATCGGGTAGGGGGCCCTCTTTTCAAGGATCAACCATCTCGGAGCCACCCAGCCCAGAACTGGGTGTGGGATAAGGAGCCGAAGCTCCCTTGTTGCTGTCCTCCTCTTGGGAAGCAACTTTAGAAACCGCGGAAGATGGCCTGGCGACCAACTTCACGGATGTTGCCTCATGTGAGCCTAACGACTCGCGTCGTATTCCCGTTACGGGAAACGGTCACGCTGGGGGGAGGGGGGGGCTGGTTTTAGCCGGGGCGGGGGGGGACCCTTTGTGCCGCCAGCTTTTCTAGAGTAGCGCCTGAGTTGGGTAGAACCCTCAGAAGGGTTCGGAATGGGCGCAGAAACGAACATACTCGTAGGCCTGGAGGGGCCAGGAGCAGAGGGTGTCTTTTTCAAAATTGAGGCATAGGAGTTCCTGGAAAGCGCCTGGCGCTCCAGGACCAAGTCTTTAGCCTCGCGAAGTGAGAGACGATCCTAAACCTGAACGGACAGAATTTCCTTCTCAAGGAGATACGCATCACATTACTTTAAAGAAGTGGGGTGCGGCTTTTCGCAATTGACCCATTTGGCCACACACGATTTGGATTTATCGTGTGCGGCCTTGGAGCAACTTACATAGACTTCGGTTGACCCCGACTTTGCACGTCTACATGAGCGATTTGTATGGCTGAAGCGGTGACAGTAATAGCACCTCCACGGCAGTGGCACGAATGCCTTCACGCGGTAGCGATACCAACCGGCACGCACCGAGTCAGGGAGCTTGTCACAGTCGAACGTGACGAAGAGTGTAGGGGTGGGTCTCGAGGCCCCTCCCTCTTTTCTGATCACACATTCGCACCTCACCGCCCAATGGTCGGCCAGCTCCAAGGTGATGATGTCTTCTGTTGAGAAGTCCACGAGTTCCCTCGCATAAACTACTCCTTTCACGAAGTTCATGGTAGAGTGCGGCGTCACACACTCAGGCGTGCCATCAAGTGTCCGAATGATACAATCATAGCCGCCTCAGATGGATTGGATGCATTCGCCAAAAGGTTCCCGTCCGAGAAACGGGTCACCTTCGGCTCTATACCAATCACACTAGCTAAAGCTATCCTCTGATGGATTACGTTGCCCTTAGCCAACATGCTGCCATCAGTGGAGCGCATACCAGGAAGCGTTTGAAGCCAGTGGGTTCGAAAACGCTGGGTACTCTTTAAATGAGGGGCCCCGATGTAATCGAGCCTCCGCTCTGCGCACTAGTCAGGGGCTCCGCACCCCCGGGGGGGGGAAGAGGGGCCGGATGTACCGATCTTGGTTTGGTCGCTCACCGAAGTGGCAGCAGACCCATCCGTCCCCACAGCCCCCGCGGATGGAGAGGAGCCCCGAGTCTTTTTTTAGTCTTTTTCTTCTTCTTTTTAGGAGAGGGGGGCGGGGAATGAACCCGCTTCTCTCCTGTGCCGGCAGGAGCCCCCAGAACGGATGGACCTGTCGCAACAAGGTCCTTCTCCGAGATGGAGAAGGTCCTGGCAGTCGCAGGGGCCCCAGCCGGAGAAAGAGATCCGTCCCCTCATTGTACTACCTTGGAGACCGGAGCCGTTTGAGGAAGACCTTGCATAGGGGCCGACTTGGCTTCGGTATTTGGCGCCGAGCCTGGATTCGCCCCCATGGAAGGCCCTACCGTCTAAGGCTGGGTTGCCTCAAGTACCATGTCTATCTCGGGGGGGAGGGGGGCTCCATTTGGCAATCCCTCTCCCCCTGGGACATCACATGTCCCATTGTCAGCAGTTTCACTAATCAAATATGAGGAGGCACAAGCCGTGACCCCCGCTAAGTTTAAGATTAGAGCCAGCAGGTCTTCTGAGGGAAGCGACCGATGGGGCCTGTGAACCCTCTCCTCCCTAAGGGGGTTTGCCCTACCAAGCCGCTTCAATGGGCAGCTGTCGGCTATGGGCTGCCTGCTGGCTTTCTTGGCAGTACCCTTGGAAAGTAAAGGGGGGACCGCCGCTGGAAAGAGGGAGGCACCCGAAGGCACCTCCAGACAAGGGTGTAAGTGGGACTCCCCTACACCCGTAGGCGAAGGAGAGGAGTAAGCCTCCTCTCCGGTTAAAGAGATTTGGAGGGTCCTCTGCCTGAGCAAAGGGGGGGGGGAGGCTGCATTTTTTATGTGGAGCTGCCCGAAGCGGCTCCGTCATTGGTGAGGGGGAAAGGGGAAGAGTTTCATTTGGGGTTTTACATCATCGAGCATGTAGACATATTCTTTCTGCGGGAAGCAAACGCTAATCACCCCTCGCTTTAGCCCGTTCTGCGAGGGGTGCGTACGGGGCTGGCAGAGCCAGGTGCCACCATTTAAGGCCACCCCACCCGCCTGGTGACCTGGCAGCCCTTCCACATGGCGGCTCCACCTTGGGCACGGCGTAAAATTGATAGAGTGTGAAGTGAGATTTTTTGTTTATATATATATATATATATATATATATATATATATATATATATATATATATATATATATATATATATATATATATATATATATATATAAAGAGCTCATCTGGCTGAAGTGAGGAGAAAAGGGGATGTGAGTAAGGTATGGGTGGAGATAAAGCAGGTTGTTAAAAACCCACAATCCCAAACCGGAGCTCAGGGGTTAGGGAACATTGCCCCCTCTCCCCTCAGCCCCGATCCGGGATAGTTGGCCGAGAAGAAGGTCAGCATCTACCCTGCGAAAATAGAGGCCGAACAGACAAAGTTGTGGGAGAGGTTGTAGGGAAAGTGAGGAAGTAGGGGAGAAATACAGGCTGTCTGAAAGAAGAAGAGGCTAAGCTGGGGCCAGGAAGGCAAATCGCCGCGCCCCTTGGGAAATGGCGTCAAAACAGAAGCGGCGGCTATTTTTCCAAGGTGCTCGATGCCGCTTTGGCTTTTAGGCAAATTAACCCATCGCTCGTAAATAGGTAGGTTTGGGGTTCCCATCAACCCCGGGCAGGGGATTTTTCCCGCTAGTAAAAATGAAGAGGGAATAAGTATTGGCGTACGAGGGCCTTTGACCGAAACTACGAAATTAATGTTACGTTTTACTACCTTTTTAAGAGTCTGGAGTTCATTACCTCGTCGTTCTACTATCATGGAGGTGTTGTCGCCCAAGTGAGTTTATTAACTAGTTTGGGGTATTTCGAAGCTCAACTTTCGTAAGTTGGGTATGGGGTATGGTGTCGTTTACCGGGAAAGATAAAGAAGCCGCCAAAGTGAATGCAAAATACAAGGATTGCTCTAACTTGGTGAAACTATACCATCGCGGTTGTTATGTTGAAAAATAAAGAGTAAACGGATATGACCAACAAAGGCATTTTTCAGTTGGTTGTGAAAGGAAGAGAGAAACAGGGATAAAAAAGGTTAATACTTAGAAAAGGAAGTGAAAAGGGTTAATGATGACAAGGAATACGATAGCAAACGTCAACCCAAATTACTGGGTCAGGATGGGGTATTATAAGCCCCAAGAGTGTGATCATATAAAAAGTGAAGTGGAAGTGTAATCTGCCATTACCTTCACCTAGGAAAGGTCACAATTTTCACTACCAAATAACTTCAATCTCAGGAAAAAGTCGCTTTGCGCATCACTCCCTGTCTCCAGTTCGAATTCATCTCGGATCCTATGGGCTAGGCTTAACTTCTTCCTCACTTTCCACATTCTCTTGTCCCCCCGAACAAATACTCGCCTCACCATCTTTCGACGTGGAGATTATTTATCAGCGAACAAATGCGGCCACTGAGCTCATATGACCTAGCCATATGAGATAAGACAATCAGGACTTTCGGTGTGATTTTTTTTTTTGGGGGGGAGGCTTTTTTTATTAAATATTTTAAACAGAGGATACTATTTGGGGTGTAAAGGACTAGGGGGCACGCCTCCACTGAGCCTGTTACCGTTTGATATAATAATAATAATAATAATAGGTATTTATAATGCGCCCTTCGGGGCTGTTAGCCCTCCCAGAGCGCAGGTTGTGTAGCGAGTGTAGAGAAAGTTGACAGGAGAGAGAAAGCGATCAAGAGCTTTGAGAATGGAAGTGATCGTCAGGACAATCAAAGACGCCGGCCGTTCGCTTTGCGGGTTGTTCGGCAGATGACAAGACGCCAAACTGCTTGGAAGAGGAGTTGACAGGCCACGGAGCAAAGGCTTGGGTGGGGGGCGGGGGGAGCAGGATAACAACTTTAAATGAGCAGTTGCCTTCTTAGTGGCCAAGGGCAGATAAAGGCTTCCTCCGGTGAGAGATTCTGACATTTTTTTATTACCTTTCCCATTGAGAGCAAGCAATTTTGGCAGCCAAGTGATCAGGCTTCTTTTATGACGGTCGACTTGACTTGGAAGAAGCTATCTATGCTATCATCACCTCTCATTTTCATTATTGGGCGCGCGCTTTTCAAGTGCACCCATCTGCTTTTCAGGTGCACCCATCTAAGTTACTTCCTACCATTAATGCAAAGAGACCTGGCTTCGTTGCATAACGAAAACGGATGTCCCATTAGTTTTTGCAGAATTAGTTAATTAAGTCGTATATTCAGTATAAATACTGGCATCCATCAAAAATTTCAATAAAATTCAAATTAACACAAAATTCTTATCAAAATTGTGATAAATGATTAAAAATAAATGATTTTTAATACATACAGAATGACAGAAAGAGCGATTTTTTTTACCAGCAATTTTTACATTACTTAAAATATCAGTTTTTAGTCGCGTGCGAGTCTAGGGGGTCGGTCAGTCACATTTTTTTTTTGTAATAACATTGTAACTATTCGGCCGATTCTAAAGAAATTTGAAACTCTTATGTTGTTTTACACTCTTTAGAATTATATAGTCGGCAAAGCCCTCCCAAGGTTAGCCCGGGAATTATTTTGTTTTAACTATAACATCATAACTATTCGGTCTATTATAACAAAATTTGAAACCCTTATGTTGCTTTACATTTTCTTTAGAATGATATCATTGCCAAGGTCCCCCCAAGGTTAGCCCTGGAACTATTTTGCTTTGGCAATAACATCATAACCATTCGGGCGAGTCTAACGAAATATGAAACACTTATGTAACTTTACATTATCTTTTGAATGATATAATTGCCAAAGTTCTCCCAAGTTTAGCCTAAGAATTATTTTGTTTTGGTAATGACACCAAAACTATTCGGCCCATTGTAACGATATTTGAAACCCTTATGTTGTTTTACATTCTCCTTCGAAGGATATAGTTGCCAAGGTCCTCCCAAGATTAGCCCAGGGATTATTTTGCTTTGGGAAAAACATCATAACTATTCGGGCGAGCCTAACGAAATATGAAACACTTATGTAGTTTTACATTCTCTTTCGAAGGATATAATTGCCAAAGTCCTCCCAAGTTTAGCGCGGGAATTATTTTATTTTGGCAATAACATCATAACTATTCGGCCGATTCTAACGAAATTCTAAATCCTTATGTTGTTTTACATTCTCTTTCGAATGATATAATTGCCAAGGTCCTCCCAAAGTTACTCCAGGAATTATTTAATATTTTGAAGGTCGTAAGGTCATAAATCTGACTAAGTGAGACGACGCGACTTTTTGGTCAGCAGACCTTGTTTTAAAATATTGTTGCGGGCGCCATTCACCGACTGGCCTACACAACTTGCACACATGCTCATAGCATACTCGCGGGACCAGGGACACCATGTTGTCGCTGGGAACGAAAGAGAAAGAAGCGAACTTCCTCTGTGTTCGCCAGATAAGAGCCTTCACATCTCCTCTTTGCTTCCGCCGAAAGCAACTTGCCCTGAGGACGCTGTGAACACGCCAGACTCCCTTAATTTGAGAAGAATAAATCAAGCCTGTCAAGAGGTGTTTCATTGCACTCATGTCAGTTCAAACCATTCCTTGATACGCTAAGAAGGCAAGAATGAAACACTCGCCGTACGAAACGCCTTCCAGCTCTCCTAGAATTCAAGTAACGATCGTCGCTAACCCTTCAACTCCCCTACCATCGACGAGCGACTTCTAGAAGCCTAAGTTTCAGATTGCCCGGAAAGTTCCACGCGTGTTTCTCTTTTACCTTGCTAAACTCAATGAATTTCCGTTGAAGTGAATAATTCCATCTTTTATTTGTTACCATATTTTTTTAAAAATATGGGAAAAACTAGAACTACTTCTAAACGGAGAAGAAAATAGAAAATTGGAGATCCCTATTAAAAATAGGAGGAACAATAGGGTAAATTTTAGAAGCGGGAAACCAATAGTCGGAGACAATCCCGCACTAATGTTTACGTAGAATATCGATCAAGAAAAAAATCAAACTGCAGATTTAAAAAAAAACATAAAAAAACAACAAAGAACAATAGAGGCGTGAGAGCCTTGAAATAAAATAAAATAAATAAATATAAATATTATAAAACGATATAAAGAACGAAGAAGAGATGACTGGTCACCCAGCAAACAGCAATATCTTATACTCATTCCCTTTTACCACTTTACCTTAGCACCTACTATCCACTCTACTCTAACTATATACTTTTAACTTCTAACTTTTCCAAGACGTAAGACCATATTTTTTCGAATCTTCAATTAATATAGGTTAATTATTTATTTGTTGTGCATGTTAATAAAGCATAAAATCCAATCCTTTTTTCTTTGCAATACCAGAGTAAAGAGTATACATACGTCCTTCAAATTGAATCCGAGCAGTTAATGCATTCTTTCGTTGGTTTCGGAAGGGAATCAAAACAAAAGCAAATAGGTCTTACTGGCATATAATTTAGTGTCTGCAGTGTCAGTCGTGCTTACAACAGCATGTTATTTAATTTCTGCAAATAATTGCTAAAATTTATATCTAGAATTATATCACTAATATGCAATTTCAGTAATCGAATTTTTGAAAACATCTATGTTTCAACCAGCTTCAAAAATCATCATCTGTAATTAATTATCATGGCTCCCGAATACTCAATATCCATTTTGGAACGGCAAAGTATCCTTTTTGCAAGGAAAGAAATGCAATAGAAAAAGAAAAATTCTAAAAACTTAAAATACCGCTCAGTGGGAAGAAATGCTATCAAGAGGTTTTAAGATATAGGATTGAGCTCATTCACAACGCTGCATTCTTTCTCACAATGCATTCACACAGGCAAAGCAAGCTGCATGTTCTTCGTAAGGCCGAATTAGATAATTAAGTCGTCTATAATTAGGAGTAGTAATATCTGTATGATTCCCGCCACTTTTTGGCTTTCTTATAAGTTTTAAAACACGGTAAATTCCGGTTCCGAACACCATCTCTTAATTTTATGCAAACTGTATAAAATTGAGCCACTCCATGTAAATACAGTATCAATATTAACCAAACATATCATTGAAGTGGAGGGAGGATCTGAGTCAAATGTGTGATGTGTACGTTTCAACATTAATTGCCTTTCACACCTGCGACAAATCAACATTAGTTCAGGGGATTTCTATCGATCCTCGAAGGCGAGAAGTGCGCGAAGGCAAAAATCCAGCCCCTCGGTAATGGACAGACGGGTAGGGAAACCACTCTTAAGAGGCTTGGTTGATTGATAACATGCCCTCCCGGCCTCAGGCATGAGAATGATCAGGAGTTTCGCCTTGTAAACTTTGTCATCCTGGTTTTCCGCATTAATCCTATCAATTCACTCATCATTATCATTCATCCATCTCGCGCCACAGTGTCTATTCAAAGACCCCTTGTTGGTTACGCAGGGTGTGGAAGAGAAGCATGGAGAAACCGGACGGAAGCCGACATTGGGTCAAGGTGACGAAACCTAAGACACCAGGAGCCTTTTTCTGCTTGAGATGTACTCGTTGGTTTTCTTTCTTTTATTACGTCTTGAACTCTACTCATCCTCCTCCCATTAATCAAGAAGATAGAGGTACATCAGGGTGTGACGAGATCATCAAATTATTATCAAGTGTAGTGTAGTGTAGGGGAGGGGGGGGGGAAGAGTGATTGATCTAATGGGGTAAGTAGGATCGGAAGAATGGGGAAAGTTATTATTTCGTACCTCTGGACTCGTACCCTCCTCACCCTCTTACCCATCCCGGAGGCGAGGGTAGAATCCTTAGTGCGGATGATACTCGTTCCAGACACCTTTGCATGTGCCCTTCTAGCCCCAACACATTTAGGGTTGCACTAAGACAGCTGAAAAAAAGAGAAGGGATAAGAGGTGTAAAGTGTCTGCTGAATTCTAAGACCGTATGGAACAAATGGATGGCGTGAAGTGTAATATGTCGGAAGTAAGGCGTGCGTTCGGATGAGAGATAGTAAGGGGGGGGGGTTGTCCTCGAATCTAAAGCGCAATAGCAACGAGGCCATATCAGGCAGAGGTCGCTAAAGAGAGTGAGAATGTGTGAAAGACACTGATCCGCCTTCCAGGCATTGGGGCCGAGGGGGCAAACTACGGGTGTTGGGTCGGAAGAGCAAACAAACCTCCAGATGTCAGCTGCAGCAAGGTTGAACAGTCTACACATGGCATCCCCTTGCGGGTGCATAAAAAAAGCCATCTAAGGAAAATATAGACGGGAGGGGGTGTAAAAGGAGAAAAGGGCGAGAAGAATGAAGGTCTATTAACAACCACCACACTACCTTAGCTAAAAGAGAGAGAGGTCAACCAGCTTCCCCACTTTCGGCCCCAACCAGGAATGAATGGCGACTAGCCTGTAAAAGTAGCTTCGTAGCAAAAAAAAATAGGCTTGTAAAGAAAGTGACGGAAAAATCCAGGTAGTCTCAATCTAGTTAGAGAATACTGGGGACTGGAGGGCGTGCCCCTCTTCCAGTTATTAGGTGTAATAGGCTACTCGGAGCAGCCCCCTTGCGTGTGAGCGGTAAAGGGCGGTTTCTATCTCGCTGATGGCCTGGGGGCTAAAAGGAACTGCAGACAAGAGTAAGTGTTTGGGGTGAAGATGGGGTGAGTCGTGAAATTAAAGTCCGTGGTGTTACCTTTAAACAAGTGAGGTGTTTTAAGTGTTTATGATGTATCGTGAATGACAGTGGTGCAAATAAAGCACATTTCGAGAGAAGGTTTTGAATGGTAACTAGTGTCATTGGCGATGTCTTTCGTTAGTGAATGTTTGGTGGTGTTTGAGAGTGGAACGTGTCAGGAAACTGCACGAGTGCCAAGAGTTACATGGGCAGTTTGAGATTGATGCTCGGGGTTGACAGGATATTAGTGACTATACTTTGGGAGCGCTTGACAGTCTCTACAATGACTCCAATCAAAATCCCATCTTGAAGGCTCAGCTTTACGATCAGCGCGCGGACAGATAGAGGGCGTGATACATTTCTTAGGGAGGTTACCTAGACGGCAGCTAGCAAGAGAATGGCCTAACGTACACGAGATCAAACTGAAGCTAGTTGCTATGCAAACAATGTATGTTCTCTCTACAAAGAAACCTAAGCGTTCGGATCATTTTGGACACCAATTTTTCTAGTAAATCGCTACCTGCTAGTTTGCACAACCTTTACCGATACGTTGTTTACACCTGTAGATTATCATCGTACACAAACTTTGCAAACCTTGAATTTTCTCTAACAAAATTTATGGAAGATGTTGTGATATAAATACAGGCAATCTGATCTTTGGGGGCGGACTGTACAAAAATAAAATGCTGCTAAATAGAAAAGAAAAAAGAATAGTGAAATGGAGGATAAAGACAGCAACAGCAAACCTCGTGATCCCTAGAACCTAGTTATATAATAAACCTCCATGGAGAAGTTGGTAAAAAAGCACACACACTCAAAGGTAGGAACATGAAATCCCTTTTATACATAAAAGATAAAAATAAAAACAACGAAATAAAAATAAAGGAGACCCAGAAACCAAGAAAAATAGCGAGGTGGGCCTGAAAACAGATCCCTTTACAGGATCTAGGCGGCGGCTACCAATTAACTCTGGCACCGAACCACGACCACCCGTTCAGACTTCTCCCGGACTCCAAGTGCCCAACGACACAGCACGGATTATGCCCCACCTGCCCCACAATTGGCGTCGTGAATCTCTCGCTGGCCGAGTGGATACGCCGTTGGCTTTCTAACGTCGCGATGTCGGGGGTTCGATCACAAACATGAACGCACATAGAAGTCTATCTTCCAATTGGTAGACGCGCTGTGCTTACCGGGGAAGGGGGGGGGGGGTTATCTTACACAGATCATCGCACATAGCCAATTCCATCACCGTCGTCCTTCTCTTGGCTTCACAACATAACCACTCTTGTCTGTTCCAGAACCCTACAGATGGAGTGCTAAGTACTCCCTGAGAGAGCACTCATATCCATATACTATCAACGTGGATTACTAGTGTCCCCTATGGAGGAGACTCATAGCCACCGACTTACTAGGTAAACCACGAAGTGTAAGGGTTCTAAGGTCACTGGTTGGACAGTGGTTGGTGTCAAAACACAATATTACCGGACAAAGACAACCATCCCCTTCTAATGGGGACTGGCCCCTGGTGCTTTCGGGTTTGTAAGAGATTATCATACTAATCTTTATGTGCATTGCATTATCTCGTCGAGGGATCTCGTCCACATTGCAAGGGCCGGATGGCGCAACTTACTACTACTCCAGTGGGTGCCGTCAGCACCGGTGGGCGAACGAAGGGGGTTCACTTACTTCTTCGTAGAAGCCGAGTTGTGGCAAAGGTTCCTCGAACATCTGCTCGCAGAACTCTTTAAAAAGGAGGTAACCTGCAAGAAGAGGAAAACCGATTAAGACTCGCCCAATATCATGAATAATAATAATAATAACAAAAATATTAATAATAGATTCACTCAAAATCATCATCAGTAATAATAATAATACGTCTTCTACATGGCCTTATCTAGGGTTGGGAAACCCTTCCCTTCTATTTGTAAGGCACACCACTTTCAAGGGATTAACATCACCCATCCGTATGAAGGAGCACGCATACTCCCACGGACTATTGATTAGAGTTTGGCAGTGGGGCGCACAATGGAGTAACACCCAGGAGAAGTCATTAATTCCGCCTCTTTAACCTTTGCAGCGCCGATGCCATTAAGGCATTTAATGAGTGCGGTGCAACTTCCCGACACCGCCGTTTTCCGCCGACGGACGTTAGCTCATAAAAGTAACCATAAAAGAACTTCAACCAAGAGAAAACTCAGGAGGCGTTGTTTTTTTTTGTTTTTTTTTATCACTCTGAACGCCATTTTTATACCTGGAAACCTCCCCCGCTTCAATTTTTAATTAAAATTTCCCCGGGAAAGAGGTGGATAATGAATGGGCTTCGAGGTGACATTTCTCTGTGGGTTTGTTCAAAGATACGTTTGTGCTCAGGTCCACAGACGAGCCCTTTATTAAAGCTGTTTGTTCTCTTTACTCTTCGCGGACACGCTTTCCTAGTGTTTCCCAGTTCATTGGTGGGGGGAGGGTAGTTATTTTATTTTGTTGATTTCCTTCCTTTTACTTTTGAACTGAAGAACCAACCAAGTGACTAAACCTGAGAAAGGAGGGGGGGGTCATCGAACTCCATGGAATCTCCTTTAAGTTAAGTACTAAAGCACATTTTCACTTAACTATCTCCACGAACCTCTTAGTAGTAGCACGAATAGTAGTAGTGGTGGGGCGACTTTAATGTGGCGACAACTAACTGAGACAGGACAAATAGCGTCAGATATGAGGTGACGGAAGTGAACGGCGTTCGAGCAATTACTGCACGAAGAAAGGCGTGGCAATAATCGATATCGGTCAGTTCGGAAAAGATAAACTAAACAAATGAGAATAAAAAAGAATCTGGAAGAAATCGGGCAAGAGGGACCGGTACCCTCCGCTTACCCTCCCTCTTCGGAGAAGAGGGAGGGTAAGCGATCCGGGAACAAGCGAGTACAAACCTTCCCATCGACTGACTAGAAGAACGAGCAGACAGAGAATAAGGGAGTGGCGCTTTGAGGAGAGGATAATATGTTATGGAGGGAAATAAACAACAGAGCCTACAAGGAGCACTATCTCCATACCTGCGAGGGGCTTGCGCCCTGAAAGCCACACAATGAGCCTCTTCTCTCTTTGTCCCCCAATCATTAGGGCCCCCTATCGAGGTGGGTGGAGACCACGCATGCTTCCCCCTCACCCACATCTATGTCAACAACGAAATTGATTTATTAAACAAATAAAACTAACGAGAGCATCTCCGCCAGAATATCCTTAAGAGATTGAACAAGAGGTGTAGATATAAAAGAAAAATCACTACTTTTTTAAACGTCCTTCTGGAGATTGGCTAAAGGAGCATAATATATATATATATATATATATATATATATATATATATATATATATATATATGCAATAACGCAATCATAATTATGCAGTTAAAAGGCTATTTTGACATTCATGCCTATGTGGGCGCCCTGTTCTCCGACCAAGGTAAGATTTTATACCCACTTTCTCGCATTGGTTCTGCGACTTCCCTTGAATTCCCATCAAACTCTCAAACATTTGGCCTTCCCTCTCTCACCCAAATTCATTTTAACCTTCTGTGCTACAAATTCATAACTTTCTATCAATTTCGGAACTATCGCACTCATCTCCTAAACTCTCTTCAAACACTCAATAATACCCTTAAACTAAACTCTAACTAACGAGGCAATTCGGAACAAAACGTTTCTAATAATCTCTGGAGAGGCAAAATTATCTTTCCAAATCCATCGGAGACGAACACCTCTCATCTAAGCGCGCCAACTTGCTTAGCCTTGCCCTGCTTTCGGGGTAATAAATCTAACACTCTTCGTCTAATAAAAGCTTTAAAACGAGAAATTTGCAAAATGTAGTAAACGTCTCTTTCAAACGTGGGAACTTGCAGTCTGACGCAATTTGCCTTTATTAAACTTTTGGCACTCTTATTTCCGAACAATCAAAGAATCTATTTTCTTTTCCTTTCTACAACGAGCTACTACTAGCTAACGAGAAAATTTGGGACTCAACTCATCTGAAAGAATCTCTGGAGAAGGTATTTAAACTTTTCCAAACAAACCAATCCGTTATATAGTGCCTACCTCTTAGGTCCTATCAAAACTAGTAAAGACTAACAACCCCTTACCTCGGGGAGATCAACAATCAACAAGGTACTAACATATTAGGTTGTTCGTTTAGGAGTTGGGCGTTCAGACCTTAGCCGTCGTACTCGAAGTAGAGAGAGAGAAAGAGAAAGAGAGCGAGAGAGAGAGAGAGAGAGAGAGAGAGAGAGAGAGAGAGAGAGAGAGAGAGAGAAAGAGAGAGAGAAAGAGAGAGAGAAAAAGAGAAAGAGAGAAAGAGAGAGAGAGAGAAAGAGAGAAAGAGTAACAAGGAGTAACAAGGAAAGAAGGTACCCTAGAAGACCTTACGGTCCATTCAATGAGGGTACCTTTGGACTAGCAGTCATGCGGGCATATCTCTGCTCAAATGCTTTACGTCCTTAAACGGCCACTTTTCAAGACCCTGTCTAGTCTTGAACTCGTCAACAGATTCACTGTTGACAACTTCCACTGGAAGTGCGTTCCAACTACTGCAGATACTTGTACGTGAAAAATTTTCTACACAGATCGCGGTTGTAATGCTTCAGTTCAAGTTTAAAGCCGTGATTTCTTGTTCTGCTCTCAACAAGTGTGAAAATATCCATGTAATCAACATTGTCGAACCCTAGAAGTATTTTGAAAACCTCTATGAGCTGACCACGCAATCTACGGGTTTCCAACGAGAACAGATCTAATTCCCTTATCTATCTTCATAATTTTATGTCTGATAGAGGGAATCAGTTTGGTTGCCCTGGCTTGCACGTGTTCCAATCTCGCGGTGTCCTTTCGAAATGAAGGACTCCAAAATTGAACGGCATACTGCAGGTGCGGTCGGACAAGTCAGTTGTACAAACACAGTACAATCTCCTTGTTCCGATATCCAAACTGGCGCTTTATGTAGCCTAGCATCCTTTGGGCCTTTTTCTCCACCTCAATGCACTGTTTGGAGAACTTGAGGTCACTAGTGATTGTTACACCCAAGTCCTTCTCAGTGTCGGTGGATTCAAGAGCAGCGCCGTTAAGGATATACGGAGATTGGACGTTTCGGTGGCCGATATACATCACTTTGCATTTGCTCACGTTGAAAGGTATTTGGCACGTGTCCGACCACTCCCCAATCTTCCCAAGATCTTCCTGCAGGCGAGCAGTATTTCCATCCTTTGCAACGTTCATACCAAGCTTGGTATCGTCGGCAAATTTGAAATCTTGGCAACCATGTCACCGTCCATATCCTTGACGTAGATGATGAATAGTAGTAATCCCAGGACAGAACCTTGAGGCACCCCGCTAGTAACGGGCACCCACTCAGAAGCCTGTCCATTCACCACCACCCGTTGCCGTCTGCAACTTAGCCAGTTCTCGATCCAGCCGGCTACCTTTCCGTCTATGCCCAGTGCTCGCACTTTTCGGAGAAGGCGGCAGTGTGGTACCTTATCAAAGGCTTCCTGAAAGTCTAAGTAGACCACATCCACCGCCTTGTCCCGATCGTGCTCACTGAACACGAAGTGGAAGAATTCCACAAGGTTCGTCAGGCATGACCTTTGCATTCGGAAGCCGTGCTGGGAACTCCTCAATAGCAGCTTTGAGTCTAAATGCAGAGTAATTTTGTCCACCATGATGCTTTCCATGAGTTTACCGACTATCGACGTCAGACTGATAGGTCGGTAGTTCGACGGTTGGCTACCGTCTCCTTTCTTAAAGATAGGAGTCACCTCCGCTTCACGCCAGTCTCTAGGAACGCATCCGGTCCGGATTGACATGTTGAAGATTGCTCTCAGGTGTCGTGACACTTGATCGCGCACTTCTTTTAACACTTTAGGTAGAAACCCATCCGGGCCAGGTGACTTATTCGTCATTAGGTCACTAATCTTCTTTTCTATATCTACTTCGGTGAAGTCCATATCCTCCAGTTTTTTCCCCGAGTAGGAATCCATTGGCTGGGGGATGGGACCACACTCTTCAGGCAACACTGAAGAGAAGTAGTCGTTGAGGAGGTTAGCATTTTATGCATCTGAAAGCTTTAATGTCCCCTCCTCATTCCTCAAATGGCCAATCGTTCGACGGATTGGTTTACGGCTGTTTACATATCCAAAGAACTCCTTGGGATTCTCTTTACAAAGTCTCGCCACTCGAAGTTCCTCAGACCGCTTAGCCGCCCGTATGCTGGACTTCAATCTCCTGGATAGCCTCCGGTATTCGTCAAAGTCACCCGAGATCTTCGATTGCCAGTACACATTTCTCTTCCCCCTAAGCAGTTGGCCGATATCTCGATTAAACCACTTTGGTTGAACAGAAGACGGATGGGAGCATTTCAGAGGGACAAAAGGCGATTGAAGACTCATGACTGTGGTTTTGAAATTGTTCCATGAGTCTTCAACAACATCGCACACTTCTAGCCTCGCGTCAGTCAGTCCAGCACGAAAACCTGCAGTCTGCTCTTCTTAAATCAAGTTTCCTCGATTTACTAGTTGCAGGCCCTGCTTTGGGGACTTTGACTACCAATCTAATTAGTCGCTGGTCACTGCCACCGAGCTCTTCGCCAACAAAGAGGTCCTCAACGATGTCATCCTCAGAGGTGAAAACCAAGTCGAGGATATTGTCTCCTCTCGTTGGATCTCTCAACCATTGAGTCAGGAACTCGTTAGTCGCGAACTCCAGGAGTAGTGCGTTCTCGCCACAGGATTCGCTGGTTTCCCAGTCAACTTGTGTGTTAAAATCCATGACAATACACACACTGTCTTCGACAAGTTCTCCTAGTAGCTGGTACAGATCTCTGTCCTTTTCAACGAGTTGGGCAGGAGGTCTATAAAGCACCAGGGTCCTGTATTTGGCAGGACCTATCTCTAGGTCAAAACCTAGTAGTTCATGGTCGGATACGATGTTGTAATCCGTCGAGTTGAGAGTATCCTTGACATACAACATCACACCGCCACCCTCTCTGTCTGGACTATCTTTCAAGAAGAGCTGGTAACCGGGAATCGTGAATTCCCCTTCAAAATCCCGGCTTGAAGTTTTTAGCCACGACTCCGTTATGGCCACCATCTCAGGTTCTTCTGGTGCTACGAGGCCACAGAGCTCAAGAAACTTATTCCTGATTGACCTCGCATTGAACAGAAGAACTTTCAGGGAGTCCCCTAGTGTAGGACCCCCTACGCTCTTCCGTTTCTCGGCTTCTCTGTTTTCGTGGTCACACCCTTTTTGACGACCTCCGAGAAGGTCGTTTCAGAAGTGACACAGGCGTGCTGGCTCACGTCCGCTTTCGCTCTGTTTCGAACGCTTCTTTGGGTGCGTTCGACGACATCTTGAATTAGGTTGGCGAGAAAGGCCTTCCCTTTAAAGGAGAGATGTACCCCATCCCTTTGGTAGAGATCGTCTCTACCGATAAAGGTACGATAGGGGTCCACGAAGAAGACTCCTTCTGCCGTGCAGAGATCCGCCAACCTTCTGTTCACTGTGACGTTTCTCTCGTGAGCGGTTCGGGATGGACCTCTTCTCGGAAGCATCCCAACCACGACACGTTTGCGGGTTTTAAGCCCTATGTCATCCACGACTCCCATCAACGTTTGGATGGTCTTACCACTGAGGCCAACCTTACCCCCTCTGAGGTAGAGGTGGTTGCCACTCACCATCAGAGCAACAACTGAATTCTCAGAAATCTGAGCTTTCTCTGCCTCTACCCTGATGTTGTGGTTACCCCGTCCTGGCAGGCAGCTTACCTGCACGCTAGTGCGAAGGCGGGCCGCTAGCAGCGGCTGCAGATCCCGTGTTTGCGAGTCACCAATGAGGGTGACCTTCGGAAACTTGGTCTCTAAAGAAGGGGTCTTTCCTTGTGGAAGAGGCCTCCTCTTTTCCTCTTTACTCTCCCCGTTTTTCTTCTATTTTGGGTTCTTCTTTTGTTTCAACTTTATTCTTTTTCTTTTTTCTTCTTTTTCTCTCGCCTCAGAGAGAGAGAAGAGAGAAGAGAGAGAGAGAGAGAGAGAGAGAGAGAGAGAGAGAGAGAGAGAGAGAGAGAGAAAGAAAAAAAATCGTTCTTTCTCTCTGGATGGAAACTGAACGGGAAAATGTGGCATCTTGAGAAAGCTTGACGGGGTTGGAGTTGTCTTTTTTTTCTGCTGAAGATTTTGCGTGTTCTAATTCCTCTTTGTGTTTGTAGTGAGTTTTATTCCTCCCCAAGGTGGGGAACTCGACGTCTACCCCAACCCAGGCTTGGTAGAATTTGTTCCCATGGAGATCTCAAGTCGGCGGAAACGAAAGAAACAATAATTTCCCTCTTCTGTAGGGGGCTTCCGCCGCGGAGGTGATCTCGATCCGGGGGTTAGAGCAAGATCGAGGCGCAGATAGGAATGTGACCCCGATCGACGCCATGCATCCTCGACCAACCTTGGAGCAAGAAAGCAAACTGAACCGGAGTCTTCGTGCTCGCGCTGTGTGTATGTGTGTATGTATGTGTGTGCGCGCGCGTGTAAGTATGTTGGGCATAATAGAACGCCCCCGGGAAAGATAATAATAAATAGGTTAATCATTTAAAAAAAAATTAAGTCATTTTTGTTTAATTTAATATTCGCCATTTTATTATCTCAGTTATTTTTTCTTTGTTAATAAACGAGAAAAACTGTTAAATTCAGTAAACAGAAAAAAATCTACCATGTTTACCTCATTAAGAAAGAAAAGTAAATAATAATGATAATATTTATACAAGGTCTGAAAATTATTGTACGATATTGAGTTGTAGCCAAGCTAATTTATGTGGAGAGGTCGATTATAAAGAAAAGTTAGTGCAAGATTTTAACTATTAAAAACTAACCTCTCAATGCTGATTACTCCTTTGCCAAGTGAATGGACTTCAATGTGTTAAATTACACCGGTATCGGTCTATTTCTCAATAAAAAAAAACAATCACCAACGGCTTCGTTTCTCTGACAGAAACAACGATAACTTTACGGTGACTTTAAGGTGACGTCAGAATGACGTGCAACCTCCTCGGCCAATTTTCTCTCCTTGCCTTTATCGACTATAGGCAGCACGATAAAGGGAAGGAAGACTGACCGAAGCAAACATTAGTATCTAATTCCACGTGTAGTTATTTTTAATAAGATAGAAAATGAAACGGGTACAATTCATCAACTTTTAAAGGTGATAACCGACGGGGCACGTTGGTAGTATTTTAAAAGGAGGGTCTTAGAATGGTGATGAAGTTAAGAAAAGTATAAATATGTAGACCGAATATCTAGAAGGCGTTTCATCGTGCGTGGCCCCTTTAATTCAATCTTTGCAGGGAGGGGGGCACAAGAATGAAAGGAAATTCAGAGGTACGAAAGTGCCCAATTCAGGGTAAGACTCTGGCAGAAGAAAACAAACGATAAAAATGGAAGGAAAAAGGTGAGTAATCCAACCGGGATCTTTTTTATGGGGGAGGGGAAGGAGACCACAGGCGACTACTACTAAGTGCATAAGTGGCCGAAATTAATTTTAGCCGATATGTTAGGATATAAAATCAACATCAAGAAAAAAAAACAAAGCAAAAGACCAAAGAAAGAGGGGGAAACGCATTCAACCCCTATAGTGGGAAGAAATAAGTATTCGAACACCTTCAAAATCCAATTTTAATTCCAACATATCAAACTTCAAGAAATTTACACAATAAATGCAAATTAATGTAAAGTTAAAAGTTCTGTGCACAAAAAGACATGAAAGATATTAAGTAAACTTAATATTAATGAAAACGGGGGTGAAATATGCTTTCGTACAGAAATATAAACAACGAAATTTATTTTTAAAAGCACATGAGAGACATGCTCTGTGGTCAGAGGAGACAAAAATAGAATTGTTTGGCCGTAAGGATAGCCCTAAGGATGGCCGTCCTGTCTGGAGGAAAGAGGGCAGTGCCTACGACCCTAAGAACACCACCACTACCTTAAAGTTTGAGGGATGTAGCATCATGGTGTGGGGGTGTTTCTCATCTAATGGTACCGGCAATATCCGCATCATAGATGAGACTATGAATTCGGCAATCTACAGACATTTTAGAAGAAGATTTGTTCGCTTCTCTAGAGAACTTGGACTTGGAGCGTGATGGTTCTTTCAACAAAATAATGATCCAAAGCATACTGCGAAAGCTACTAGGTTATTACCTCTGGCCAGATTTGAACCCAATAGAGAATTTGTGGCGAACATTGAAGAGCAAGATTCATTTGAGGGGTCCCAAGAACATCAAAGAATTGGAGGTAATTTGCAAAGAAGAATGGACCGAAATACCAAAGGATTGTTACAGCGCAGTAGTGAAGAACTACAGGAAACGATTGTTAGCGGTGAAAGCCAACAAAGGTTATGCAACTAAGTATTAATCACCAGATATCGATTTGTACGCGTACTTTTTTTCAATTTTTCTGAATATCAATTCTGTTTCATGCATTTTTGTGCACAGAACTTTTAACTTTACATGAATATACATCTATTGTGTAAACTTCTTGAAGATTGATAGTTTGGAAGTTTATTAAAATTGAATTTTGAAGCTGTACGAATACTTATTTCTTCCCACTCTATACAATGGAGAGAGGAGGCCAACCTCCTCCAAAAAGTCTACAATCAGCAAAGCACGAACGACCTCGACCCCGTCGAGTACAAGGGACAAGCGTCAGCGATCCCGCTCGTCCTGTTACCCGGACAGGTAACGTGCGGCAAATCCAACCGGGAATGTCTCATTAATTATTACGGAAATATAAAGAGAAAACAAAACTGGGCATCTACGCCAGAATGTTTGTGGCGAGAGATTTGCAGCCAAGGTGGTGACGTTAGGACACATGAAAATGTGGGGAAATTAGATTTAAATATGGGTAATTTGAAGAGTAGACTACTTGGGGCAATCGTGTCGGGGGAGCATCAATCTTTTGTTAAAATTAGAAAAAAACTAACGCGGGCATCTCGACGAGAAACTTGGTGAATAAAATATGTTAAAATGAAATGGCAATGTATCTAAGCTGAATAACCTGAGAAATTTAAAGAAGAGACTGCCCTGAGCGTTCGATGCGTGAGGGCACCCCTCACGCATCGAACGCTCTCGGCATTCTCTTCTTTAAATCTCCGTAACAAAGGCTCAATCCTCTGCGGCAGTCCATCGGGCTTGGTAGGAAACGTGGAATGCGACCGGGACGAGCGACTTTGAAACAACGGAGAGAGACGATGACGAAACGCTTACCAAGAGCCCCCCCTTCCCCAACACCCCCAAGAGTATGAGAGAATAAAACCAGGAAAGGGAAACTAACTCTTTTGTTTCTTAAAAAAAAAACCACGCAAACCAACAAAGCAATCGGAATCATGTTTGACCGGAAAGGTTTGTAAACAAATGGTGAACTTATGAGAAGTGAAAAGTGCAAAAAATACGTATATAAACTATTTAGGCCTACGAGGAAACTACTGGTACCGCTAGAGGGTGCGAGGATGAGTATCCCCCCTCCCTCCCTCCCTCCCCAATGCGAGAGGAAATTCTAAACAATAACAGAAGGTATTAATGGCAGACTCAGCAGATAAATGACTATTAAGACGCATTAAAACTCGACTGATAGCAATTCTTCGTAGAAAAGGAGCACACTCGAAAAGAAAGAACAAAATAAAAGTTATCCAGAAACACGAAGGAAACAAAATATGAAGATGGCAAAAATAAAGAAAAAAACAGTCGCTTTTAGAAAGGATCTTTACGTGGTTTTGAGTTGATGAAAAAGACCTTTAAGAATCTCTAAATGATACCTTTTCCATCATTGTTACTTCTCCTTAGAAGTGTTGGAGAAAAGAATTACTGTGTTCTCGGGACAGAGAATACTCACAACTCCCCCAAGTGTAGAAACAGTGAAAGGTCCAAAGGTCGAAATAGCAAATTTCGTAACCCCTAAATATTAAGGATCAGGTGAATTAGAAACGTGAAGGAAGAAATTCATATGAAGAGAACAGACACGTTAGAGTACGAACGCAAACGCCCATATGCGAACTGCGCATGTGGCACACAGTCATTGTCAGCTGGGTGCCTCGAGACTACTGCGGCGCTACATGAGAGGGCATCACGTACGCACCTCTCCGCAGCCTTCTCGCAACAACACTTCTTAAGGCTATCCTGACATACATATCTAATAATGAGTGGGGACATCGTGTTTGATACTGCACAACCCGGTTAAGAGGGCGAGGTTTGATGGGGGGGGGGGGTTAGTGGCGCTGATGTAAACTAACCTCACTTAGTAGGAAGGCAGTTAATAACAATTTGATCAAGCTTTGAAACGGAGCGCATACACATCTCTTCGCAAAAATCCAAATACTGGCAATTATTCTGATCCTATAATGGCACAAAAAAAAAGCGCCATCGCCATGATTAGAGATTTACCGATTAATCGGTGTCAGAAGTTGCCGTAAATTTTCCTGCATCGCTTCATTAGTCACAATGACAAGCTGAACGCAGTCGGCTGACTTAATGCAGGTATAAATAAATGATTTTCGGCCGGCGCTCCAGATGGGCCTAATTAAATTCCTGGGGGTGGTAAATGCAGACGGGTGAATACATAATGACAACGTAACCAAATAATTCCTGTTTTATCTTTTTTTGAATGCATTTTATATAAACAGGTTCTGTTTCCGAGGGGGAGGGGGATGTATTCACTTACTGTTGACGACGAATTAAGTTTCCCCGCTGGGGTGATTGCGTTCCAAGAAATTTTATGGGGATTCGGGAGACTTTAATTGTATTTCTCTTATCTAAAATAGATAAAAAACTTTTACTGTATTTGTGGTCTGAGAGGGTGGTAGTTGAGAGTTGCGAACCGAGACGCATGTATATAAAAAAAATATTCAGCGAAAACCTGTTTGCAAATAAATCCCATTAATCACATAGAGATCACGCAACAAACTGCACTCATAAGTGTGTATGCATTCAGGCTGCAAACTCACTCTGACAAATAAATCTGAGAAAAATAAGTCCTATACAACTATTACAGTCAGTGCCTATGTCAAGTGTGTATAATTGTGTTTTGGGGGTAACGAAGTAATTTTGCGATCACACTAAAATCAAAATGTTTACTTGAATAGTAAAGTTATTTTAATTCGTGTCAAATCGAATTCAACAAGACTTATCCATTAAGAACTTAATCACTAAGCGGCAACTCAAGCATGTGTGCAATTACTATCGGCTCTCGAACGGGCCATTAAAATGAACCAAGCCCAGCTATTAAAAAAAAATGCTCTAGTCTCTATTTCTCAGTGTATCGGCAGAACGTCAATCGATAAGTATATATGCATGAATAAACATTTGTTGTATTGGTAATGTTATTAACCCGAGGCACTTTAGGCAACAATTTGGTGAGCCTGGAATTAAAAAGCGAATTAAAAAGTTTACCCTCACGCGAGAACTTGACGTCGGAATAAACATCTTTTCCAGAACTCACAATAGGGACTCAACCAAAGACTCATTCAAATAGTGTTCAAGCAATCTCGTGCAGAACAATCACAACAAGAAAGAGACGAGTGAAGGCTGCAAAAGCACAATTTAGACATAATCATTAACGAGTGAAGCTTTCTTATTGGAAATTCGGCTACCGCAAGACATTCTTATTCTTGGCTCCTGCAATGTAACTTTTTTCCGAAGCAAAAGAAATTACGTTAACAAAGACGAAGTTTCGTTTTGGCTTTTGCTCATCTGCCAGCCGAACTCATGGATTCGGC
This sequence comes from Ceratothoa steindachneri, assembly GCA_963969495.1. Taxonomy (NCBI): domain Eukaryota; kingdom Metazoa; phylum Arthropoda; class Malacostraca; order Isopoda; family Cymothoidae; genus Ceratothoa; species Ceratothoa steindachneri. The sequence continues at coordinate 89,801,465 of OZ018332.1, read as the reverse complement.
TCATCCCTATTTTGAGTTGGCTGAAGAAAAAAACCCCCTGTTTTTAGTCTTAAAATCCTCGTTTCAAAGCACCAAGAGCCTTCGAATCAACAGAGTAAACCTCACTACGAATATTGTTTTGGCGAGTCAGAAGCCAAGAACTCACCTGAATCCACTCGGTGGTGCGGAGGGATCAAGACTTTATGGCGGGACAAATATGGTAAGACTTCCTCTGTCAAATTCCAATGCAAAAAAAACTCACGTTCTAGAAGCGTTGGGGAGGAGGTGCGACCCCTCGATATCTTGGCAGAAATAGACGATCCCCCATCATAGGTGGTCATGCGCTTGGGGGACTGTGATTCGTTGTCGTGGTCACAAGCTCCTATCGCCCCAAATCTTCGAGACACACCTTGGTGGGGGCAAACACGTAGGAATCCATTCATTTCCTGTCGGGGAGAGTTCCCACGACTAGTCGAATAGAGTTCTCGGTTCGGCCCAAGCCCATATGACCGGGAAACGAACGTCACCGGGACGACTACTCATTCGGCCATCAGTAGTGGGGGACACGATCGGCCCACCTCAGCGTCCCTCGCGGGTCTGACGATCGAACCCCTACCTCTTCCTTCTTGACTCCACTCCTTTGTGGAGTCCTTTGTTTTCCTCGGATTTTAAGCGCAATAGCAACGAGGCCACATCACGCAGAATGCTTGTTAAGATAGTGACGAAGATACAGCAAGTGAAAATGTGTGGACGATATATTGCCGTTAATCATCCTACAAACATTGGGGGCCGGAGGGCACACAAAACTTCCAATGTTACCAGACATCAATCCCCTTGCGGGTGCGCAAAAGAACTGATATAAAAAATAAAAAGATTGGGGAAAAGAGAAAAAAGCGGAGGGGTGAACCAGCCTCAGCCTCCATACCTTCCCTGTCCGAATCAAAGATGAATGGACGAAAGCCGGTCGGCGCCCAGCCTGCAAAATCAACCGCAAGCCAAGAATAGGAAAGAAGGAGCTTGCAAATAAAGTGGCGAATAAGGGGGAAAATGGGATTATCCAGAATAAATAAATATGAGGTAGAGTTAAACTAATTTCGAGCCGGGAGCGCACGCCCCTCATCGAGGTGCGATGTGTAACTATCTACACGGGGCGCCCCCTTGCAGGGTGCGTATCTAGGAGATGGTAACCGGCTCTCTATTGCTTTTTACTTGCTAATTCCGTAAACTATTTTACCTCTCCCTCAATCTCCTTCCCACTTTCGCCTGCCTCTTTCTAATCACAAACGTACAGTTGCCCAAATTAGTCATGTCACATTTTTTCAAAATGTTTCTGAAAAAAAGTAAGTTATCTACGATATACTTATTTATGTTTTATAAGTCCTCTGGTAGGCTTGCACGGTGTCGCCAGGCTTTACTGTGCAGTATTGCCAACTAATAATATTTTTCCTCACAGATTGGAAAATTAATTATAACGATAAAATTTCCTATTTTTAAAACATTTTATCGCAGTATTCGCATTATTTTTAATGCAAATATTTTGTGATATCCATGATTAAAATTGAATAAATATATAGAGCTATATATACATATATAAGTAGGCTTGCCATATGTCTGGACTTGACCGGAACAGTCCCGGTTTCAGGCAATGGTCTTTGGCGCCCCGGAATGTTTCTAATTTAGTTCCGGAAAAAAAATATTAATTATAAACTTATAAAATTATGCCTAAACTAACTATATTAATTTATTTTCAAATTATTCCAGAATAGGAATATAGAGTTTAACATTTTTCGGTATATTTTGTCAGTCATAACTCTGATTATTTTAGCGTAGCCTAGTGTAGGGGTGAGGGAGGTTCGGCAGTGACATACGGTAAATTAATCACTGTTTGCTTTTGAAAGCTATTATTTTTTTTGGTTGTTAGCTAAGTAAAATACCTAAATGAAAGTGTAAATTTACTGACTTTCAAAGAATATCCATTTCTGAAAAGAATTTGTGACCGCAATGATGTTAAATGTGTGCAGCGTTCATCTGAATTTCAGTTGCTGATGTCACTCGGATGACCGTCCACATAGTCTCGGAGAGGCTCAAAAACATGGAAGGCCACAAAGATCGACCTCGCTCAGGCAGACCTGAAGTTGTCAACCGATTGGCTGTGAGAAAGGCCTTCGAAAGTGCTCCGAGGTTCAAAATGACTGCGCTCGCGAAGAAGAACATCTCGGTGGCCACAGTGTCCAGGGCCGTCAAGGAGGAGGGCGGCAAGGGCTTGAGGTGCGTGGAAGGAAGGCCTCTGCTCACTGACCCTTTGCGACAACAAGGTCTGGAGCGCTGTCGTCGCCTTCTCAACGACTTGAAGAGTCATGTCAATCAAATCCTTCATTTTTTCTGATGAAAAAACTCTTCAGGTCGATTGAGTCATCAACAAGCAGAACGACCGCGTGGTAATCTTTGACAAAGACGTCTCCGAGGTCAGCTACGTGTCCAGGACCAAGAATCCGGGCACGAAAGTTCTGCTCTGGGTGAGAAAGATCGTGCAAGAGGACTTTTAGCTGCCGCGATCGCCAGACATCAATCTTATCGACGAGCCGAAGTCCTCCATCAACCGCATGTGAGCCAGCATGAGGAAGGACTTCGTCTGCAACGTGTGTGCGGCCTTCAGGTATCGCCTGGACCGCATGCAGGCCGTAGAGGGCGGCCACATTGATTAAAATTACAACTTAAACATATTTACATGTTAAAACAATAAAAACGTGTCTAACTGCATCAAAACTCTCAGTGTGTCCTTTTTTGAGAGCGTCGTAACGAGTGTAACAAAACTTTTGCAATACCCGGTATATCTCTCATGAACGCAAGAGAATGATTGAAATAAATAACTCAAACCGTAAGGAAAGAAGATAATCGGAATATTTTTTTTCTTCACAAAAGAAAATTTTCCTAATTGCGAAAAAAATACGTGCAGAGGTACGGACCGAACCAAGTACACTGAGACAGCGAGCAACCGCTTTGACTCAATTAAAGCCACCCGATAGACCACTCGGCTAGACAGGAGAGTAAAAATTCACTCGAATAGACAAGCTTTTAAGTCATGCTTCGCAAGGCCGATCGGAAGGACTGAAAGAGAAATTAATTGGGGATTCAAAGGAAAAACGAGAAATAAAGTCAAACACACGTTGAATATACAATGTATATCTCTCATAAACGCGATAAAATGATGGAAATCAATCAATCAAATCGCAGGGAAAGGGGAAAAAAGAATATTTTTTTCGAAAAATGGTTCCAGAGGTGGGGATAGAACAAAGCACATTACGGTTTGATTGATTTATTTTCCATAGGCCTTGGTTACTTCAGGTTGAATAGATGAACACACCTGCGAGTTAATATAGCCAACCTAATTAGGTCATAGGATGGAGATGGGCCACCCGAAATTGTTCAGTTCTGTTCTACTGTGAGGTCTTGGCCACTTGTTGTGTCATTGTAATCATGTAAGGAATATTCACCCCGAACTCGCTCACCTGAATAGTCTGGAAGGGGGAAAATATTCTGATTAAATTTTCCTTGCGACACACATACATACTGCCCCCTCCCCCCTCTCGACAAGGCGTCAAGCTATGTCGATACACAACAATAAACATTCGTGGTGTTGACGATGTTAAGCGAAGCATCAAAATAACAAAATAAATCAAACATTATTCCACCTTTTTTTGATCAAAAAATACCATTTTAAATAAAATTGTAAAAACGTTTAATGCAATGAATTGATGTGTGGAATTTTTTCCCCAATTTAGATATCGAAGATTGATAAAAGCGCTCTGCTAATTTATCGAAGGCGGAACAACCTGGGTGCACCAACCTGTCAAGATAAGCTTCGCAAGAGAGAATATCTGCAGTACAAACATAACCCCCACCACCGTACACATATAACATAAATAGTATATATATATATATATATATATATATATATATATATATATATATATATATATATATGAATGATGGGACGAGTACTCGGTATCGGTATCGAGTATCGATGGTATCGAATGATTTTAGTGGTATCGGTACTCGTACTCGTATCGACAAAATTTGCCTTAGTTTTCGATACCAACGTTCGATCCAAGACCCTTAAAGGCAGGCCTCTTCACACTAGAAGAATACCGGGAACTTTCTGCCGATTTTTGCTGCCGGCAGCACGAACCCGGGAGGTTGCCGATATTGGCAACTCCGACGTGTCCCAGCAGCATCCTTCTCACTATGAACGTGTTTGTTGATATTATATCGTTTATCAAGTTGGGTCTATTTTTTGCCAATTGAGACATTCATGAATAAAGGCGGGGTTATACAAGTGCTGCCACCACACGCATCTGTTTTTTTCCAGTTCAACCCTTTATCCAGATAATTTAATGATGTAGATTAGTTGTGTTTTCTGAATATGTGGTAAATCCTGGCAAAGAACGAAGGTGAAGATGAAAATACGAATATAATTTCAAGTGAAATCATTATTAGTGATGGGACGAGTACTCAGTGTCGATACCGAATATCAGTAGTATCGGCTGTTTTAGTGGTATCAGAACTCTTATGGGTATGGGGACTTTAATGTCTCATTTCCGATATCAAAATCAGATACTTGCCCATTAATTCCCAAGACACTATGCAATCATTTTACAACATATTATATTGATTCTATTTAATGATTATATTCTTGTGTCTCGTACGTGAAAAAATTCACATAATCTGCACCGAATTTATTTACAGAAAATTTAACATTTTATAACCCTTTCAAACCCTTAGTTTTTCAGGGAACCACAAAGAACAAGCACAGGCCAAACTACTAGTTTATGCATTCGTGAAAAATTCACGCAATTGCACTCAACTAAATGACTGCAGTTAGTTTCGTACAAATAATATGATTTTTATTTAAATGTTTAACTCAATATTCGTAAATTTCGATCATTTTATCCCGTTCAAAAATATTTTGAAAATAGTGTACACGTGCCGTCATAAATGAGGGAAAATTTTACATTATTTTCATCTCCATTATTAGGGGAAAATCATGAACAAAAGATTAGAATTTCTAAAGAGTCACTTCCGTCACAATGAAAATTATTATTACACAAAAAATCCATGCAATTAATTAGCTTGAAATCAAAGCCGTTCCCTATAGTCACATTGTATGTATGCTACCAAACCAATTAATTTCTATTTTTGTTCCATCGTTTTTTCCGACGAATTTTATTTCGTTTAAAAGAGATGAAAGTTAAGCTTTAAATAGACTCTTTAATCTTTATGTACAACTTTTATCTATAAATGTTATTAGTTTTATATTCGTTCGATATTCATATTCGATTTTCACCCATTGCAAATGAATATTAACAGTTACATGAAATAAACGGTAGTATTAGAGAGTAACCATATCGAACATGTTCAAACAGCGTTCATTCAAACGAACAAACACGAAACATAAGATTTGTTACGAGGGGCAGTCAATAAGTTTTGCAATTCGGATATTATAAGGAAACGAGATATGAGGAAAAGTGTTTTATTATTTTTCAATATAACTACCCTCGACTTTAATGCACTTGCGCCACTTGTCCCTGAGGCTTCGAATTCCCGACAACCAGAAATCTCCCGACTGCTGTTCAATCCACTCCTGGACGGCGAGCTGGACATCTTCATCGTCCCCAAACCGGCGTCCACGCAGTGCAGCCTTGAGCTGGCGGAATAAAAAGTAGTCGCTAGGGGGCAGATCTGGACTGTAGGCGGGATGGTTGAGCTCCTCGCATCCGTACTCGGGGAGGGCAGCTTGTGAAACTCTGGCCTTGTGGACAGGGGCATTGCGTGGAGGAGCAGGACACCGCGTGTCAACTTGCCGCGCCGCTTCTGACGGATGCACTTCTTCAACCCAGCCAGTTCCTTGGCGTAATATTGACCTGTGGTGGTCCTTCCACGAGGCGCATAGTCCACCATCAACACTCCCTCAGAATCCCAGAAGATGGTGTCCATGATCTTCCTGGCTGAGGGGTGGGTCCGGAACTTGATGGGGATCGGAGAGTTCCTATGCTTCAAGGCCATGCTTTCGAGCTTGGTCTCGGGATCCCAGTGATGGACCCACGTTTCATCACCTGTCACTATGCGTGACTCGAATCCCGCCGGGTCTTGGTTGTACAGGAGCAGCAGCTCCTCCAAACTTTGACGACGTTGAAGTCGATCATGGTGCGTGAGGTTTCGTGAGATTTATAGGGACCCAACGGGCACAGACCTTGGTCATGGCCAAATTGTCGTGCATGATGTTAATAGAACTTCAATGTGATATTCAAAGTTGTCACTCGATTTCTTCGACCTTCACCCGTCGATTTTCGAGGATCATCCTCCCCACACAGGCCACATTGTCGTCGTTGGTCACGTCTGACGGGCGTCCTGGACGGAGGTCATCTTCAGGGACTCATAACCATGGCGGAACTCCCTATTCTAGCTAGCAATGGTTGCATAGGAAGGGGCGGTGTCGGTGTACACTGCAACCATGCGTTAATCGATCTCTTTTGCATTCTTGCCTTCCTTGGTCAAAGATTTGATCACTGCGCGGTACTCAACCTTCTCCATTGTTGAAAAATTTGTGACTGATGATCTGCGATCAGCTACTGCTTCTTAAATAGACGAGGCAGGAGCGTGCGGCTGCAGGTCCTGACTTGTCATAACTTGTCCTAACACCACCACAAAGAGCCACCCCCCTTCCTCTGTTTTGCCCTACCGATTCGCAAAACCTATTGACCGCCCCTCGTAATGTATTACTATTCTTTCAATCTATAATCAAATCGTAGAAATTTCTTTTTAATAAAAAATTATTTAGAATATTGGGTTTAAAGTACGACTAATATTCAAGTTTACACCTATATTGTCTGTTGTTTTTATTTGGTTTCTAAAGGAATTAGTTGTATAATTGGATGCCTAAGTATTCTATTTCGTAATAGCTTGTTGTAATAGTTTGAAGAATTAAACAAATCCCGATTGTTCAGTAGTATTATTCTTCAAATAAATCAATAGAAACCTATATGAGTATTTACTAATACACAAACACGTACCTATATTATATATATATATATATATATATATATATATATATATATATATATATAAGTACTCGGTATTCGTATCTGAATCGGGAGTATACAGTGGTATCGTACTCGCAATCGGTACTCGCTTGAAAATCTGGTATCGTCCCATCACTAATAAAGGGCCTTTCAACAAGGACGCTCGAGCTTTGTCAGGCGATAGTGGCCATGTTGTTAAAGCGACATCTGGCAACATCACTGTGAACTGTTCAGTAGTACTTGGCGAGTCACGATGGAAGGTTATAGCGTTGAATAACGTATGCAAATCATTAAATGTTATTATCAAAATCAGTGATCCGTTCGACAAACGTTCCGCGCATTACGTGATTTCTATCCTCGCCACAATCGTCCTGCAGAGTCAACTGCTCGACGCTTGGTGGCCACATTCGAGGCAAAAGGGTCGATCAACAATTAGCCAACACCGGTACGTCGCAGAAACGCAAGGTCTGCTGAAAACATCGCTGCCGTAAATGAGTGTACTGGAAAATCTGAGGCAGTCAATTTCTCGTCGTTCGCAAGAACTTGGCTTTTCTGCGAATTCAGTTTGGCCAATTATGCGTAGGGACTTAGGTCTGCACCCGTACAAAATCCAACTTACCCAGGAACTTAAAGTAGACGACCATAGACAACGCCATGTGTTCGCTGATTGGGGTCTAGATCAGTTGGAAGTTGCCCCAAATTTCTTCAAAAAAATCATCTTCAGCGAGGAGGCCCATTTTTGGATGAATGGATTTGTGAACAAGCAAAATTGTCTGATTTGGGACGAAAACAATCCACATGAGATATACCAGCACCAATTCCATCCAAACAAAGTCACTGTTTGGTGCGGATTTTCGTCTAACGGAATCATCAGTCCGTATTTTTTTGAGAACGAAGATGGGATTGCCATAACCGTCAACGGCGAGGCCTACAGATCGACGATAAGCAACTTCTTGTGGCCTCAACTGGATTATATGCCTGATATGGATACTGACGACATGTGGTTCCAACAGGATCGCGCTACGTGCCACACTGCACACGCCACGATAGACATTTTGCTCCAGCGATTTCAGGGCAGGGTTATCTCGCGCGGCGGCGACGTCAACTGGCCACCGAGATCATGCGATTTAACGCCATTAGACTACTTTGTTTGGGGCTACCTTAAATCGCAGGTCTATGCGAATAATCGGCAAACAGTTGATGTCCTCAAAGTCAACATAACGAACACCATCCAGCAAATTCAGCCAGATCTATGCGACAAAGTCATCGAAAATTGTGCCTCCCGAATACGTTCGACCAAGCGAAGCCGCGGCGGACATTTGAACGACGTCATATTCCACACTTAATGCCATAAATGTACTTTCAAATTTAAAATAAATAGAAAATTAAAGGGTGAAATGAAAATATGTATATGGATGGTACATGACAACTCCAGTAGGCACTAGGGACCAAGAGCGAGTTAAACTCTCCTGAATTTATTGCTAATAATTCGGGTACCCTAAAAAGGGCAATGTACTTCAAAAAGCGCAGAAGTTCTGGGTATCACACTATTCTCTCGGAAAGCGTTTACGTTTATATGTGAAGTCAATGACCTTAGAGTGAGCTACCAAAATACACAAAGGGTAAGAGAACGCGTGAATGGACAATGGAGTTCATAGCCGCGGTTAAGGCAGGGTCGAAGCCAGTTATTATCGACCTTTGTTGCCCAATGTGCCCTTTTGACTACATATCGGAATGTCAGTCCCCCCCCCCCTACTAAGATTAACTCCAAATAATATGATACTACAAATGAAATATTTTACAGACAAAGAGTGAAATAGTCATCCTTATTTTAATTTAAATTCCATAAATTATGATATTCTGAAATTATATAATTAAAAATATCAATGCCGAATCAAAAAGGTCTTCATTTTTAATATTCATGGAATATGAATATGAAAAGACCAGCGTGAATTTGATTTAAAAAGAAATTGGAATTCATCAGGGCCAAGAGAATACCATATCTCCTTGCTGGGGTGAGTCCTCGTTCTTTGTGTGGGAATAACACCGAATACCGTTATCGCTCGCCACATACTAAAAGCATTGAGATCAGAGATACCACAAGGAATTTAAAAAGGAAGTAAACAAGGCGAGAACGAGCTTACACAGCCATACCTATCATAGTGATAAATTACACTGGTATATTTGATTTCTTGGCTCTCTTGACATCAGTTTGGATAAATAAAGGTCATCTTCCCCTCGGTTGGCATTTTCCGCACTTTGACTAATAAGGTCGTCACTCTCGTCTGTCGATTCTGCTTTGTCACCATTCTCTCACTCGCCTGGCGACCTTCCCACGGCGAAATCTTCACTGTTAATGCGCGCCGATCCCTTTGTACCTAAACCTCTGCCATCATTAACACTTCGATGTGAAGCTGATGCCTCACCTCGTTAATCTGCCCATATGAACCTCCGCGCCCAGTCTTCTACTTTTGATCTCGGTCGTACTGCCCTCGAGGAAGTAGCACAGACTCAGACTTCATTACCTCCGACGATAACGTTCTTAGTGATTTTAACTTTATAATCAATGAGAATTATTTGCTACCAATTCGCGGTCCGTTGCAACTAACTGCGATCCATTTATGTTTCATTAAATTTTTACCTCCCAAACGAGTAAATTTAATTGGCTGCAATCCTAAACTTAACTTTGTGCTCACTAATTTCTCTCCTTCACAAATACAAATTTTTCTATTTTGTTTTCAAAAACTAAAAAAAAAGCCCCGACCCCGGGGACGTCTCTCATCCAAGAAGCAATTCCAACGCGCCTCTTTCTTAAAAACTAAGCGCATAAGTATATACAACCCATATTCCGAGGAGAACAATACCCCATTTTTTGCGGGGGATACCGAAGGGAAGTGCACCTTTCCTTCCAACAAAGGCAAGTTACATTGAGAATAGAACAGTGAAACCCTTCCTTCTATACATTGAAACAACGAGTTTGCATTTTTGTCTATCTCTCCTCCTCATCCCTATTTTGAATCCTTTTGATTCATTTATTTATGCTTTCCTTTCTAAGGATACATCAAGGTCCTCTTCCCAGCTGTTAAAGCCGTCTAGTTATTTCCCCCCGTTCCTTTCTATTTCTTATTCCCGGGGTCTTTCTTTCCTTCGTCATTTCCCGACAAGGGGAAGACTTTGTTTTGCCGACTCGTCCTCATTCTCGCCGTCCATAAATGACTTTTTTTCTTATCGAGCCCGAGAGGAAATTCGGTGTTTGCGTGTCTGAATTACACGCGCTCTTTGGCACTACATCGGATCATGTATCTCGTTTTTTGTATAGCACCAGTCCCGACATCTACCATACAATGGTCTAATTCTGCGATTTATTTGCGAATTCAAATCCTAAGTGGTCGGAACGACACGCGAATGAAATAAATCCACGATGGAGTCTCGCAAAAGACACGCACGCTGGCAATATAGACAGATATTCAGAATTTTATATATTCATATATAAGGAAACAATAAAAGAAGACGGGATCAAATGAAAATAAGCTACCACAAAGCTTTCCTTGGGTGGCTTATCTTCAGGTGCAGGTTTCGAACGTTGAAAGGATCGTAGCGGAACTCAGAGCCTTGGGAAGTAGGACGATTTTTAGGATAGGTAATACAAAAAAAAAACAAAAAAAAAAACAAAAAAAAACATAAGTAGGTATTTCAATATGCAAATCAATACAAATGTTTAGTTCAATAATAAAGAGGAATTAACAATGTATATAAATACTCAATATTTTTTTAAATATACTTGGGTTTTTTACATTCAAACTTCCTGTTCTTTTATTTTCTTCCACTTTCTGGTAATTGTTTTCACTCTCTTTAGGGTGGAAACCTTCCCTGGTAGCTCCAATCCATTTCTTTAATGTCCTAGTGATCTCTTTTATTCTGCTCCTCACTTAGATCACCATGCTTCTCTGGGATATAGTCGAGGTGTTAGTGCAGAATGTTGTACCCATGATTTCTTTAAGTTTTGAAACATTAAATCAAGCTATAGCTTAGTAATTTGAACTATTATGTTTCACTCAAAGCTTTCGACAACACGCTTGAAACTCCCCCATGCCTCTTTCTGAATTTCATCCATGGTTTTCTCAAACTATGGGTTGTTCATTGGTTTGCGAATGTCAGGGCCAACAAGTAGTCCTGCTTTAATTTTCTTAATTGTGATGTTTGGGAACTTTTGTGAAAAGTGCTGCGGTGTAGCTCTCGGGCCGGTGGCGCCTCTGGTTCTGCCCAGGAAGCCACCCTGGAGGAAGCCACCTTTGACTATTTGTCGCCACACTCTGCTTCCCAAATCTTCCACAGCGCCGTGAGTATTGCGTTAAGCCTTTTTGGAGCACACTTCGTGTCACGCTGGAACAGTGCCAGTGTATACGGATGCCTCAAAGTCTCAAGAGCGAGGGGGGGGGGGGGGGCTTCCACGCCGTATACTCTCTGTTTGAAGTCAGCGGGGCTCTCTCTCAGGCGCTGAGACTCGCTTCACGACTCCATAGAAGGAGATGAGAGGAAAACACCCGCAACCTTAGTCCTAGGAGAAAAGTAAGTCTCCTCTCCAGTAGAAGAGGGTTGGAGAGGCCCCTAAGAAAGCACAGGGGGAGGGGCACCTCCTTTTCAAAGGTAAAGCTGCCCGAGTGCGGCTCCAAGGATGTCAAAGGGGAAGCCCCTTTACATGGCGATCGTGAGAAGAGGGCCCCTCCACTGGTCAAAGGGGTGCCTCGATTTTCCACTTAGGGAAGGCGAGTCCACGCTTGGAGGCAGATCTTCATGCACTTTTCCCCTATTGCCTTCTGTTGTCACCATATTAGAATAAGAGGAAAAAGGACACGTGGAAAGTAGATACTATGACCTCCCAATGCCTTTGGAGGGTAAGAGGAAAGTCTTAACAGGATCAGCAATTCCAGAATGTGATCATTTACACATACTCGGCCCACGGGTCGGGCGTTAATGGGCTTTGCCAACCCGGCCCGCCATTTAGGCGAACTTGTCCTAGAGCTTTAACCATACATGATGGTGCCGGCGTAGCCACCTTACATGTGTATGGAAGAAGGTGAGCAGAGTCGCAGGCCCATCACACACCCAGTACCTAATACTTGCGCGAGCCAGCGGGCTTTCGGCTCTCTCAGCAGATAGGGACCTCACAGTATACACTGCTACTCGACCAAGGCTCATTGGAGGACGAAAGTGCCCCGGGCAACCAGAACCTCTGTAGATAGAAGAGCAAATTTGAAATGGGGTAGGAGGGTATGTAATAAAGAGAAGTAGAAAAGATAGGTGGGCCCACTCACGAGTAGGATCGGTGATCACCTATTATTACCATACCCTGGTGCTAGATGATGCCAGGATGGCATCCACTCCACCAAGGCACCATAGCTACCGGACCCAACTCTGTCCAGGTGGAAACGCTCCTCGCATCCTGGTACATAGTGCGGGTGGAAAAAGTTGAGGAATAGCTCCAATAATCTTAATAATAATAAATTATAATAATACACGGTAAATAATAATAATAATACAATAATTTTAATACACAATAAATAATGAAAATAATAACACCAATAAATTAAATTATTAAATAGTAATAAATAATAACTAATAATAATAATATAAACAAGTAAAGTAGTGCTGAGTGGGGGGGGCGAGGGGAAAGCGCACCAACAACTTTCCCAGGCCTATCAGAGTGTTCAAATGAAGCCAGTGAGAGGCTTCCTTAATTCACACTCAGGAGGAGGGGACGCGCAGCTTCCCCCGGGTACCAACCACTACCAGGTCTAACAGACTACACAGGTACTACCCTGCGGGGCACAGATACACTAATGGAAGGTTAGTGATCTTGAGTTGGGGAGACAATTGGAAGGTTCATTCAGAGAACGAATTTAACTAAACACCTGTTTTTAAGGATCTGTATAAAATGACAAATTACAGGAAATGAGGCCACGGCTTAAATTGTACTTGGTTAGAAATTTAATACTTAATCATTCCAAAAATGTTACAATTAGCGGCGAACTAACGAAGATAAATGACGATGAGCTTTGCTAATCAATCAGTGTATTCATTAAGCAACAAAAAACAATTTGTGTGTTTAGGTTCAAGGGTGAATTATAACCTGGCCCTTAAAATCTACCCTACCTTGCCTCAATATATGTATTAGGTTGAGAGGGTACCAACTACAGATACCTTGTTTCATACCATTCCTAAAAGACACCAAACTGAGATAGGCGTCTTTATACCATAAACAACCTTAGTATCAAAAGGTAAAAGCGGGTACTGGATATTATTTTACCAATGACTTTCATAAGAGCATTAAGCAAAAAGATTCATTATAAAAAGGAAAAACCAACGTGGACACCTTCACCAGAAACATTTCGAAAAGTTATAAGAAACATCAACCCTAAAACAGCGCATTGAATATTCATGAGGATTTTTTTTAAAAATCTTGAGAGTTCATCTGCCGACTGCCTCCTTGGGCATAAGTCGCCGTACTTACCACTGCCTAGTACTAGGCTACTTTAAAATGGTAAAAATGAAAAAAAAAGGGAAGAAGGCAAGAGGCAGGAAGCAAGCTCCAACGTCGGGGGGAAGTCCACTCCCCCGCCCCAGGCGCAGGACCATGCGACATACAAAAATAACAAAAAAACAGAAAAAAATAACTAGTTAAATAAAGGGGAGTAGGAGGGCCTCGCCCAAAGGTCGGTAAGTTCAGCAGTCAATGTGCACGAACTAGTCCCGAGTACAAGGGACCGGCGGCAGCGACTACGCCCATCCGGGTATTGGGACAGGTAACGTGCGCGAAGATCACCAGAATGGGAGATTTAACAAGAATGTGCCGAACAGTCTGGGGGAAAACGCAGTCTTCACAGTAGGGCGCTGGCGAGCGCCCCATCAAATAGCGGTGCGTCCCGCAAGTGTGCCCAATTCGGAGACGACAGAAAGCAACCTAAAGCCGTCGCGGCATTGGTGGGTAGGTCCATGACAACAGTTGCGGCGCAATGGCACGCAACTTTAAGTTCCCTTTAACCGTCTCCCATCTTCTTGGCCAAGCAGTCCGAAGAGCTCCCGTATTCCTGCCATGTAGTCGGTGTGAGAAAGAGCGAAACACTGGTCCGGCCGCAGAGTCCTCGCGGACTCTTTGCAGCCCTCATCGGCACGCTCATTCCCAGCAATTCCTACATGTCCAGGAACCCAGCAGAAGATAATCTCGACATCTGCGCGGCTTGCTAAAACCGTGGCGTCACGGACATCGCGAAACAGGGGATGCGTAAATTCCAATGTCCCGGTGTCCGAACCGGGCACGTGGGGTAATCTGAAGGAACGAGTGGTGTATTGCCACCAGCTCAGCCGTGAAGACAGACGCAGCGCCTGGCAGAGCCCGGCGGACTTCAAACAGAGGTGATACGGCGTGGATGCCGACCCACTCTTCGGACTTGGAGCAATCCGTATACACTGGCACGGTTACAGCGTGACACGAGGTGTGCTCCAAAAAGGTCGAACGCAATACTCCCGGCGCTGTACAAGCTTTGGGAGCAGAGCAGGGGCGACAGATAGCCAAATGTGGTACCCTGTAGGGTGGCGTCCTGGGCAGAACCAGGGGCGCCACCGGCACGAAAGCTAAACCTAGCTCTCGAAGGAGTTTCGTGGCCCTAAGGGCTTAGGGTATAACTGGCGTCTCTCGGCAGCAGAGGTACCGTCGAAATCAGCTGTGAATGCAGTGAGAGCTGTTGGCGACTGAGGGAGGCGCCGGTCTCGCGTGTACAGGCTAATAATGCACTGTACACGGCGTAGAGCGAGTGGCATCTCCCCAGCATCAACTAGTATGCTCTCAATGGGGAAAGTGCGGAAGGGACCGATCGACAGGAGAATGCAGGTATGGTGGATAGAGTCCACCTTCCGCAATACACGCTCGGCTGCGGATGCATAAAACTCGCATCCGTAGTCGGGCTTCGATCAAACAAAGAATCGATAATAAAGTAACAGCGCTCCAAGCGATGAACGTCACGGAACAGAGAATATACATGGCGCGGGTACAAGAGACCCTAAGGCTGCGAATATGAGCCTCCCAGGTGAGGCGTCAGTCAAATACAAGACCGAGGAAACGGTGCGATTCAACTACTACCAGGCGTACCCCCATTAAGAAAAAAGTCTGGGTCAGGGTGGAGCCGTGGATGGCGGAATCACCTTAGTCTTGGCCAAGGAAAATCGAAACATGTGCGCTTCGGCATAGCGAGAGACGCGGTTCAATGCCTGTTGGAGTCGACGCTCCAGAGTTTGCATCTGGCCCGCGCCAAAAGAGATCGAAAGGTCGTCCACGTATAGCGTAGCGAGGACATCGTCCGGCAGCACCGAGGTGATGCCGTTGATGTTCAAAGAGTGAGACACTGAGGACACTTCCCTGCGGGACACCTTCTTCCTGCTCCATTGGACCGGAGAGGGCTCTCCCCCACCCGTACGCGGAATCGACGATCTCGCAAAAATTCAGGTATAAACATTGGGAGGCGACCCTTTGCCCCCATCGTGTAGACAGTCTCAATGATACCGTATCGCCATGCGGTATCATAGGCCTTCCCCGGATAGAAAAACAACGTGGCGTTTTGCTGTCTACGAAGGAAGCCCTCGCACACGGCATTTTCCAGTCTGAGCATAGCATCCGACGCGGAGTGGAATTTGCAGAAGCCACACTGTGCCTCCGCTGCCCAGAAAAAAGGCAAATCTATCATTTACCAATTTCTCCATCAACTTGCACACGCAAGAGGTTAGAGAGATTGGGCAGAAACAGACCGGACTAGAGTGATCTCTCCCCAGTTTGCGAAATGCGAGCACAGTAGCGATTCGCCAGGAATCCGGGAGGAGACCCTCCACCCAGATCTTGTTGAACAAAATAAACAGAAAGGCCATGCGTTGCTCACCCAGGTGTCGAAGCATGGCGTACGGGACATCGTCCGGACCATGGGCGGTGTCCGCGCACGAAGCGAGAGCGGAACGCAACTCACTCACAGTAAACTTGTCGTTGAAGGGTTCTCCGCCTCTGGAGGTAAAGTCCAGTCGGCGGCCTTCCGCGACATCACGGCGTGCATTGAATGCTGGCGGAGCAGCATCCCGGCTAGAGAATGCGGAGAAAGTGGTTGCGAAGGATTCCGCCACGGACGCGGGGTCCGAGATTGCGGTCCCATTGTCCTGGAGAACGGGAAGGGAGGTCCTGCGAGAACTTGCCCCGTATCCTTTTGACTCGTCTCCACAACTCTGCTAGAGGGCTCTTCCCGTTAAGTGAAGACACGTATGTCTGCCAAGTAGAGCGGCGGGCGTGCTTCGAAATATACCGCAACCTAGCCCTAGCCCGACGAAATTCACCGACAGTGAAACCGTTGGGTGGCGCTTATAGCGCATGTAGGCATAAGCTTCTACTTGTGGGCCACCTCACACTGGGGTGACCACCACGGAAGTGTTCGGCGTGCAAAACGGCCAGACCTTCTAGGAATAGTAGTTAGGCCCGCGGCGATGAGGTTGCCGGAGAAGAACTCGACGGCCTCATCTACCGACCTAAACTCCTCGACTGAGATAGAGAATTCAGTCATTTCCTGAAATACAGGCCACCGCACTCGCGCCAAGCACCACCGGGGCGGGCTCATGGACGGCAGCGGCCCAGAAAATGATATTTGAATGGGAAAGTGATCACTACCATGGAGGTCAACGACCACCCCTCAATCAAAATCAGGCTGTGCATCCGAAGAGCACAAAGATATGTCAAGGCAAGAAAATAAAGCGGTTCTCGGACAGTGATGCAACTACTCATCCACGTTTAGGACACCCATCTCAAGCTCTTCGATCAGATCGGCAAGGACTTGTCCCCTGGGATTTATGGAGTAATCTCCCCAGAGAGGATGCCTGCCGTTCAGATCTCCAAGCAAGAGATAGGGCCTCGGCAACCGTGCCACGACGCGGCGTAAGTTCCCCGCGTCGAAGTCAGCTGACGGTGGAATGCACGCAGAAATGATAGTATATCTCCTATCCAGGTGCAGCTGCACAGCCACTGCCTGAAAGGAGGTATCTAAAGTGAAAGGAAGAACGGAGACATCATGCCGGGTGTAAACCGCGCATCCCTCAGCCTGGCCATCCCGTGGTGGTGGGGTCGCAAGACCCTTATACCCCGGGAGGGCGGGCAGGGGGCACGCGCCTAGCATGGTCTCCTGCAAAAAGATATCTAACGGGGAACGGGACGAGACGAGCCACCGCAGCTCCTCCAAGTTGGCCTGAAGTCCGCGGCCATTCCATTAAAGGGTCTTCGAAGAGAAGACCCTCACGCCAATGAACGTATGCTTTCGGGAGGCATAACTCTGGGCAATGTTGGTCAAACAAGGCGCTGTCACCTTGGAGGACTTATCAGGGGAGGTTAGGCTCGCCATGCGAGTCTTTTCCTCCCTCCACCTCGAAACCTTTGGCGAGTGTAGCGGATTCGGAGGCGGGGGTACCTCTTTTGGAGGATCCACTGACACCGAGCCACCCAGTCCAGTCTTGAATGGACGGGTAGGAGCCGAAGCTCCTCTGGTGCTGTCTTTTATTCGGAGGCAGCTTTAGGAACCTAGGAAGAAAGACGGCCTCACAACCAACTTTAGTAGTATTGCCTCCTGTCAATCTAACGCCTCGCTGGATGCGGTGACCGTTCGCCTTACCGCAAACGATCAACCTAGGGGAGGAGAGGGTGAGCGTGAACATTTTGTGTCGCCAGCTCTACCAGGGAAGCACGCGGAGTGAGTATATCCCGCAGAAGGGTTCCGAATGGGCGAGTAAACGAACGTGCTCGTAGACCGGGAGTGGCCAGGAGTAAAGGGTGCTTATTTTAAAATTGAGGCATAAGACGCCGGAGGCAGTACAGGGCGCGTCAGGACCAAGTTCTTAGTCTCGCGAAATGAGACGCTAGGCAGCTTTAATGACCAGCATATACTTCTCCAGGAGATACGCACCACATTGCTTCGAAGAAGTAGGATGCTGCTCTCCGCAATTGACACACTTGGCGTTGCATGATAGGTAACTATCATGTTGATGGCCCATGAGAAAGCACAGGGGGGGAGGGGACTACCTTTTCAGAGGTGGAACAGCCCAAAAGCAGCTCTAAAGATGACAAAGGCGAAGCCCCTTTGCCGCCAACACCTTCCCCAGGCTCCGTCAAAGAGTTCAATTCAACCCAGAGACGGGACTTCCCTAATTTGCATTCTATCTGAGTGAGAACGGTTCCTCGTCGTACCAAGAGCAGGTAGACAAAATGTCGACGGTATAGTCGTAGAGTGAAAAAAAAAGTAGCGCTGAAAGGAAATGAGGAGGGGGGACACACTAATAACTTTCCCAGGCCCCATCAGAGTCGAAGTCAACGGCTCATCCAACCGTCTTAAGTGCCCGTCTCCTGAGAAATATTTGGTCACAACCTGCTTCCCAACTTTCTTCATTCTGTACAATATACCTCCTATCCATTAGTTCCAAGTTATGGATATGAGATTCAATGCACATCAGGTACACCCAAACAAACTCCAAATAATAAAAATTGCCCCATCAAATCTTCGTTCCAGAGATATTTTTATTTAAAATTGGTTAGATGAAGCATTTATGACCATCCTGCATAATGCTGATGAATGTGTGTGGGTGCCTACATATGTCGGAAATACTTTTACCGACCAGGTTGAGATCATCAGTCGAGAAAAGAATGGTGGAGGCGGCTTTCATGTATTGTGCGTTAGACATAGATACTTACCGCCCTGTATTTGGGTCGGGTTATAAATCGGTAGTGTGTGGAGGGGAGAGGGGAGAAGTTGCTATCCTTTAAGAAGTTCATACACCTGATGTTGAGAGGAGGGAGGTGGCAATGACAAAGGGAGTTTCAGAAAGGATGAATCTCGGTGGCAATTTTTATTCAGTACTGCCTTTTCGTTTGGAAAAGTGGTTATTATTAGGTTGCTGTCAAGAAATTAATGTCGTTTTTAAAAGGAATATAAAATATTTTTTAACGTTCACAAAAATACATTCCGCAAAATAATTTCCAGCATTAGAGGCAATGCTCAGCAATCGTTTAACTAAACAGTGGACTATGATTAAGAAAATTTTGAGTGAATGTATAAAGAGCCACTCAACCGGATAGCCTGATCTGACCTTCAAACGTTAATTTAGCCGAATATCCAGTATTCGGTCAAATCACCATCTGGTACATCTCTAATTTTGATGAAATATATGAGTTGAAATCCTCTTCTACCTCCTTCATAATACCTTGTTTTGAAAAAATTCGATTACACTCCGTTTTTATCTTGCGATAGAATAAGTTTGGGCAAAGAAACTTAAGAGTTCTGCTTTTCCAGCACCTGTCATTAAAACGTGTTTTCCAGTGTGTACAGTTGTGTCGAGAGTGAAGTGAAAAAAATCAAGATCTCAGCTCTGCGTGCGGGCCACAAGTTCGACATCGCCAAGTGACTCAACGGCAGCCGGATGAACGTTAACAAAGTCGCGGAGAGGCTCAAGAACGGGCAAAACCTCAAAGATTGACCTCGTTCAGACATACACCAAGTTGTCAACCGTTTGGCTCTGGAAAAGGCCTTCAAAAGTGCTCCCAAGCTCAAAATGACACCGCTCGACGAGAACATCTCGGTGCCAGGTTGTCTAGGGCCGTCAAGGAGGAGGGCGACAAGAACTTGAGGTAAGTGTAAAGGCCTCTGCTTACCGACTGTATGCGAGAACAACGTTAGGAGCGATGTCGCGTGGCCTTCTCAACGAAATGACGAGTCATGGTAATCGAATTCTCATTTTTTTCTGATGACAAAATCTTCACGGTCGATCCGGTCATCAACAATCAGAACCACCACGTAGTAAGCTTCGGCCGGAAAGTCTCCGAGGTCCGCTGCCTGTTCACGACCAAGTACCCGGCCTCCGTGATGATGGTCGGCGTCGTGGCGGCGAGAAGATTACGCCGGTGTGGTTCGCAGCCGGTTACAGGCTCACCTTCGGCCGATTATAGGGTTATCTTGGTCACGAAAGTCCGACCCTGGCGACTGCCTACTAGGGCAAAAGTACAGCTTAATACCTGGCTAGATTAAAAAAACAACAAATAACAATAGAAAATAACAAAGCTAAAGAAGGAACAAAGGCTAAGACACAGGATTAAAAAAACAAAATCAGCAAAAAGGCAACAAGAAAGAAGCGCGCTCCGGGGTCGGGGCTAGGGCAGCCCCACCCCACCCCCCAGCGCCGGAACATGAAACCTACAACAAAAAATCAAAGTGGGGAGGCCAGCCTCCTCCAAAAAGTCATATAGTCCGCAAGTCTGTGCGCACGAACCAGTCACGAGTAAAAGGGACAAGCGGTAGCGACCCCACTCGTCTCGGTACCGAGACAGGTAACGTGTGCGAAGATCCCCCAGACTGGGACATTCAACAGGAATGTGACTTCACACATTTCGTCAGTTTCAAAAAATCTAAATGGTTTGACCTCGTTTAAGGTGTAAAGTCAAGTGAAAATTCGTATGGAATTCGACGGAAGAACTTTCCCACGGAGCTATCGCTAACATATCGGACGGGGCCTTGGATTTCTAGTGTCGAGGCATGCGTTCGATCTCAGTGAGCGTAGGATATAACTCACCAAATTTTTAGTAATCCAAGTAAATTTAAGTAATATTCATAAGGTCACAACACACAAACGACCTAGCTTACCTAACCACTAGTAAATATAACAATCAACAAGGACAGGTCGTCCAATGTTTTCGGGCTTGCTAGTGATTGTCATGGTTATCTTCATGTGTATTGCATTATCCGGTCGGGGTACCTCGTCCACTCTGCCAGAAACGAATGACGCTACTTAACACTGCTAGGAATTTCACTTCCCCCCTTAGCTCCTTTTTCAGTTCACATCTGGCGGATCTGCCAGGATGCAAAGTCATGTACGTCTCCTATAAGTACAGCAAGACTTCTCCTTTTGGGTATGTATGTCGTCGGGTAATGAAATCTGAAGCTACTTTGACGATTTTCCTTTCGCCACACGTAGCAGCTCTGGGTGCATCTTCCTTCAAGGATCAATCGCACCAACTCGATGAATCGCCACTCCTTACATCCACACTGTTTAAGGTGTGGTTTTTGATACATTTCGGAGATCAACTCAGATCAAATTTAGCCACTCCCATCGAATTTAGACCATGCAAGACGGTGTTAATTTTAGAGGTGGCAACCTTGCTGCAGCTGGCATCTGTATAATTGCGTCCCCGCCGAATAGGGGGCATTTCAGGATGGGTTAAAAGGGAAAGAAAAATGACGTAATTCATTTAATCTCACGAAGGGAATTCGCGCAGTGAGACAAGAATGAGAGAGAAAAGGAAGTGTAAACCGCAAGACAGAAGTAACGAATTAAAGAGCATGGATTACAGTAGCACCAATCATTCCCAAATGCAAATGGAGGTACTTTTAAAGCTTAAAAAATTCAAACTTTCTCAGTTCGACGGAAAAATGCGAGACACGATCTATAAAATAAAAAAATTATTATTATTTTTTAGAGAAGCGAATTTTCAGCGAGTAATCCATCACCACCATCCGTCAGACATTGTCATATTGCATTCACGTTCACCTTTCTCCACTCAAAACCTCTCAATATACAGCTAAACCTTTGTTTAGACGCCATTATCGACGTACATGTTAACGCGTGCTCATCGGTAAAACGGAAGAATGTTAATTGCCGTTTGCTCTTTTGCTCGTAATGACCCCGCTAGATTTCAGATAACTGTGTTGTGGAAATCACTAATATATAATGATAACTTTACGCTTGAACTCATTTATTAGCGGTCTTGATCAAGTGTGTACATGTGTGCGGGAAAGTTTAGCTCGGCAATGATGGGAGGTCGAGGAATCTCGAGACCAAGTGCGGGAAACCTCGCGCCAATTTCCTACGTTGGCGCAGTTGCACAGACATCGAGAGAAGGGAGCAAATGCTCAATCGGTCCTTGCGTGACGTCAAAGAGGGGTGGCACCAACGAACGGGGTGATCACATACATGCTTTAACACAGAACCAGGATTCTTTTTTTTTAAGGGCTCAAACTAACGAGATCAGCCCCGTAAAAGACTCTTACTGGGACATTTCACTAGTCGGGGAAATCTTAAACCCATATTTTTAACAAATAAGTATCGGTAATGAACCAGATTAGCTGCTATTTTTTTTTCAAATTTCCACTAATGCTACCGCGTATTGTTACTTAAAACTAAGTAAAGAAAGAGGTGAAATAGGGGAAGCCAACATTTGTAGAAGATAATATAACAGCATCGACCTGAGGGCGTTTGGACCTGGAAGCCAAGTAGTCCACTAGATATCATATGTAGCATCGTTGCCTGCTCTACCCTGATACCTCCTTGCGGGGTAACGGTACCGTGGAAATGTAGACTTACCAGGTAAGCTTCGGACCCGGAGAATGCATGAATTTACCCCCACTTCACCTCCAATTACCTGCGAATAACGTGGCTCTAGATTTAGCATAAAAAAATGATCTGAAAACCTTAAATCCGAGTATATGGGGTAGGATTAGTGGCCGTTTAATGCTCACCTCGCCTATTGCTATTTTCAGGTGTTTATTTTACGTGTTAATTAATTTAGGCTTGGTTGTTTTAGGTCACTATTGTTTAATACTTACATAAACCCAACATACCCAGGTATAAACTAATTAGCATGTAAAATACAAACACTCCATAACTGGGATCACATTATACTTGGGTAATTGGAGGAAGGAGAGTTAAAATTCACATATTTATAACCTCAAAGGGGACAAAAAATTTGTGACACCTCGAAAATTCTAGGAATTAGATAAATGATTGGCGTAAAGTTTTTATTTGCATATCAATATGAATATAACAGTGAAATAAAGAGGAATAAATAGAAATAAATTACATATGCCCCAAACAATCAACAAGCATTAACAAAATATGCCAAAAACATGTAACAACAGCAATATATAACATAAGGAGGTGAAGCTCTGTAGCTGTGTTGAAAGTCCCTTGGCAGTGATAAGAGCATTTATTTTCCACCCCTGAACTTGACATGCAACTGCACATCATTATAGAGTAGTTACCACTGTGTACTCTCGATTCCACGGCTCCCTTGGCATCCTGCGGACTCTAAAAGTTGCCTGGTGTCGAGAACAACTGGAACGTGAACTCGTCGCACCATAAGACACGTCCCAATGACGCTTGGTTCAGTTGCGGTGAGCGAGTGACCAAACCAGTCGACATCGCTTCTGCTGAAGGTCGATTAGCGGCTCCTTGCGGGATTTACATGACTTTAGGCCTTGTGCTAGCAGTCTGCGACGGATTTTTATGGCGGATGCATTAACCTGGAGGTCGTCTGTCTATTCTTGTTGCAACTAAACTGCCATTTTCTTACGATCCTGAAGGCTCATGCGACGCAGAGACCTGTCGTCACGTTGGCTACTGACCCTGGGTCGTCCAGAAGGACGTCGGTCTTGGATGTTCACACTTTATCGGATCTTATTCACACCGGAATGTAATGTGCCGAACCCTCCAGGCGATTTTTCGACAGCTGAGACCCTCCTGGTGCAGCGTGCATATCATCATACCTTTTTCTCCACGGTATCATATTTTCGCCATTATCATATCATTATCAGATTCTGTCGACATGGAATATAATATTAATTAACAAATATGATGTGTCATAGGAAAATATTTTAACTGTCATCACTATTTTAGATATTTAAAAAAAAAGTTATAAGGAAGCTTGTACTTTTATTTTGCTTTCTAGATGCATTAAACATATGCATACAAACCTACACCAACATATTCATAGACATAGCCAAGGAATAAGAAAAACTCGGGGTGTCCAAAAACTTTTGGCCACATCTGTACCGGATAGGCCTTCATTCTCACGGTACAGTTACTGAATAACAGATGAACAAAATTAGCCAGATAAGCTGGTTCAGTAAAGAACCAGTAATGGTCAAATAAATTGGATCATTACTGATAATACTTTAGCAAGATATCTGGTTCATTACCGATAATACCTTAGCTAATCTGGTTCATTACTGATAATATCAATAATACCTTAGCTAATCTGGTTCATTACTGATAATATCAATAATACCTTAGCTAATCTGGTTCATTACTGATAATACCAATAATACCTTAGCTAATCAGGTTCATTACTGATAATACCAATAATACCTTAGCTAATCAGGTTCATTACTGATAATATCAATAATACCTTAGCTAATCTGGTTCATTACTGATAATATCAATAATACCTTAGCTAATCTGGTTCATTACTGATAATACCAATAATACCTTAGCTAATCAGGTTCATTACTGATAATACCAATAATACCTTAGCTAATCAGGTTCATTACTGATAATATCAATAATACCTTAGCTAATCTGGTTCATTACTGATAATATCAATAATACCTTAGCTAATCAGGTTCATTACTGATAATATCAATAATACCTTAGCTAATCAGGTTCATTACTGATAATATCAATAATACCTTAGCTAATCAGGTTCATTACTGATAATATCAATAATACCTTAGCTAATCTGGTTCATTACTGATAATACCAATAATACCTTAGCTAATCTGGTTCATTACTGATAATACCAATAATACCTTAGCCAGATGACAACAGGTTCATCACCGATAATATTAGTTTCATTTTTCTTCCCACCCTGTGATTCGTGTTCGCACTTCAAGTGACTAAGCCCAAAGGGCGAATACGTTCCGGGGGCTTTGGGCGTTTGGTAAGCCCCCTACAGAGCCAAACATTAAGAGGTGAAAAAGTTTCCTCTTGCTCCCGTCCCCTTTTAGTCAGTAATTCTGCCTTCACTATTCAATCTTTCTTGTTTCCTCGTATCCCTTTACTCCTTCCTCTAAGGGGAGAGAGTGGTGTAAGAAACGAGGTGATTTTTATTCCGAAAGAAATAAAGAAAGGGGAGAAAGGACGTGAGGAAAAGGTGGATAAATAGAAGAAAATTGTAAAAAAAAAGTTTCGAGAGGCGAAGAAGGATTGGACAGTGCGAAGATGGTGCTTCGAAGCGGCAACATGCCCAATGCCCATTCGTTATCGCTATAGGTCAAAAATACCTTATTGAAGGGTAACCATATTTGGAGGCACCAAGATTAATGTAATAATAGAAACACCTACAAAATATAAACAATTTTAATAGACAAATAATGGAGTACTAACAATTTATAACGAAAATTCGTAACCAAAATGTTTCATTCGATATCATTTTTACATGTGCAGTAGCGGCCATAATGATTCGGACACTTATGTTTCCGTCACAAAACTTACAATAGCTTCAAAGCAAATAATGGTAAGTAATGCAAGATAAATTAGTTTAGTTTAAGGGAAAGCAAGGTGGCAGCTGCCCAATCCTAATGGATTCTCAATGGCAGCACTGTTAAAACGGGGTCGCCCGAAAAAAGTCAGAAGAGGCGTGGGAGACACTCAATAAAAATGGGGAAAAGCAAAGGATTATAAAAAACAGTACACCACACAGAGACGCACAGTTAAATGACGGGCATACAGCACGCATTGTAAAAACAAGGGCAGCTGGGTCAATAAACAAATGACACGCGTCAGCCGCAGGGAAGGGCACAGGATAAAAGATAAAACAATAAACCTAAACACAAAAATAGAAAGAATTTATAAAAGGGATAAAACGCCACTTCGTAATAGAAATGTAAAGAGGGAGGATGAGCGAAAGAAAGTCTTCTGTTAAAATAAAGCGAAGTCGAGCAGGGAAGACGACGCCAGAAAAGGTAGGGAAGTAAGAATTTCGAAGAGAAGCAAGGCGGGGACAAACTACTAAAATGTGAGCCAAAGACAGCTAGCCACCGCAAAAGGGACTAAATAGCCATGGGTGAGTCGCGTGTGCCCAATTCGCAACCGGCAAAGAGCAACCTCCCAAGACCGGAGTCGATGAGAGCTTGAGGACCAGGAACGAATAGCGTTTAATGTGGGATAGCTTAGAAGAGGGAAACGAATTCCACTCTCTCTGCCACAAACAAAAGACATACGCCCTGATTACGGGGTAAGAATCCCCTAAAGGGCGGAGGGGCTGCATCCGGCACCTCGAGGGCAGTCGAGCGGGCCAGCCGAGCAGCCGCCTAGTTGACCGGGACCCCAACATGAACCGGAGCCCAACAGAACGCCACCCTGTAACGGGAGGCATTTCTAACCAGCCAGGAGCGAATCCGTAAAACCAAAGGGTGTGTGGACGTAAAAGAACGAACCACCTCCAAAGGAGGCCGGGAATCGCTAAAAACAATAAAATCTAAAGAATTGAGGGATAAAATCAAATTAAAAGCTAAAAGAATGGCCGTCAACTCTGTGGTAAAAACGAATGCTACAGGAGGGAGGGCGGACCGAAGAGAATTGGTAGATGACACCGCAGCCGCCCCAGCACCGAGGTCCGACTTCGAGCCGTCAGTATAGATGGGACGCTGATGAGCATGAGAACACGCATGTTCAAGAAACAGGCACTTTAATAGACGAGGGTCAGTAGACCCTTTCTCGAAATGCCAAAAAGCAGTACGGACCTCAGGATGGCGGACGCCCCAACACGGAGCCGGGGGGGAATGGGAGGGCCAACACCCAGGGAGGAGAGATGGTCCCCAACCCAGAGCCCCAGAGGCCGGGGTAGAGATGGCCGCCGATCAAAAGATGCCGAAGAGGACGGGGCAAAAAGGCACTCATGGACTGGGGATGAAGGGTATTGCTGAACACGAAACAGGAATCGTAGACACACCTGCAGCCGGTGGTATCGCAAGAGAAGCACGCAACCCTCAACAAAAAGGCTAGGGATAGGGAGGTGCGAAAGGCTCCACTACTAAGACGGGCCCCAAGCGAACGAACA
This sequence comes from Ceratothoa steindachneri, assembly GCA_963969495.1. NCBI lineage: Eukaryota > Metazoa > Arthropoda > Malacostraca > Isopoda > Cymothoidae > Ceratothoa > Ceratothoa steindachneri. The sequence goes on along the minus strand of OZ018332.1, from coordinate 89,774,513 downwards.
GGGTCAAGTATCTTCAAGGCTGAAGGAGACGCTGAAGAATACACCTGGCAACCGTAATCCAGTCGGGATTGGACCAGTGCCGAATAAAGCGACCACAAGGTGCGCCTATCACCACCTCAAGTGGTGTGGGATAAAACCCTAAGCAAATCCATAGCCTTCGAACAGGACGCCCTCAAGCGACGCAAATGGGGTACCCAAGTGAGCTTGCTATCAAGCGTTAAACCCAAGAACTTAAAAACGTGGACATATTCAATCACCGTGCAATCCAAGAAAAGGGGAGGGGGACCAAGGAAACCACGACCCCGATAAAAATGCATGGCCTTCGTTTTGGTGACCGAAAAACGAAACCCCTTTGAGACACCACGGCCCGACACAGCATCAATTGCCAGCTGTAATCAACGGGCAGCAGAAGGCAAGCGGGGAGATGAACAAAACAACGCCAAGTCATCCACGAAGAGGGAAGCCAAAACACCCTCCCGAAGAGTGGACACCAGACTATAGATAGCAACGGCGAAACATGTCACACTCAAAACACACCCTTGGGGAACACCCTCATTTTGAATCTGTAAGCCTGAGAAAGCATCCCCAATACGGACTTTAAAATTACGGGACGATAAAAATTCTTGAATAAAAACCGGTAAAAAGCCCCTCATACCCCAATCATGGTATCATAGGCCTTCTCAATGTCGAAGAACACCGCTAACACCTGATGCCGGGATGAAAAGGCCCGTAAAACGGAGTCTTCCAAACGAATGAGGTGGTCAAGAGTTCTACGACCGCTGTGAAAACCACACTGAAGTGGAGAGAGGAGCGAGTTGGACTCCAAAAACCAAGTAAGGCAAACTTGGACCATCTTACGAACTTACTGAGGCAGCTCGTAAGAGCAATCGGGCGATAGTGACTGGGGTCCAAACCGTCCCTACCAGGCTTGAGAAAGGGTAGAACAACCCCCACACGCCAGGAGGACGGATAGATTCCTTTGACCCAAAGCAGGCTGTAGAGGTCAACCAAAAATAACTCCGAGTGGGGATGGAGCCGATGGAGAAAGTCGTAGTGGATGCAATCATCACCGGGAGAGGTGGAGCCACAGTGAGACAAAGCATCCCGCAGCTCATATACGGAAAAAAGAGCATTATAAGAGTAGGTGGCGCACGTGGTAAAATCTAAAGTGGCGAGATTCTATGGCGACCTTATGATCGAGAAACCGTCGAGGATAAGTACCAGCGCTACTCACCGAAGCAAAATGATCAGTGAGAGCTTCGCTGACCAACCCGCCATCGGATACAAGCGAGCCTCCGATGTCCAGAGTGGAGATGGCATGACCAGCGTAGCGACCACGGATCTTATTGACCCGCTTCCAAACCCGAGTCAGTGGCGTGGACGAAGAAATGGAAGATACGTACCGGCGCCAAGACTCACGGCGGGCACGACGGAGAGTCCTTTGGCGGATGACACGAGCCCAGTTCCGATCGACCCTATTCGAGACGGTCGGGTTCCGCCAATAACGGGAATGGGACAACTGATAGGCAGATATAGCCGACGCGCAATCCTTCGACCACCAGGGGACGGTGAAGCGCCCCGCAACAGGGCACCTACGCGGAACAAAGCGCTCAGCAGCCTCTAAAATATGAGACCACTGAATCTACGGTATCGAAGGAAACCCGGGAGGCATCAATAAAGGAAGGCTCTCGGAACCCAACCCAATTTGCTCGCCGCAGATCCTAACGAGGGAGGGAAAGGCACGGGTCAGAAAAGGCGGCCCGACAGGACTATCGGGAAGTGATCACTCCCGGCAAGGTCGTCCCGAATCGACCACCGGAAGTAGAGGAAACAGTCGGGCGAACATAACGACAAGTCTACAGCACTAAAAGAATCCGTTTGAGCATGGTAAGAAGTAAAATCGCCGGAATTTAGAAGAGAAAGGGAATCGGATAATAAGGGGGACTCAACCACTCTGCCCCGGGGATTGCGGGCAGTATCACCCCAAGATGGGTGGCGAGCATTAAAATCACCAAGTAATAAAAACGGGTTAAGTAACTGACTTGTGAGCTCTAAAAGGTCAGACCGACTCAAACTAAAATCCGGGGGGATGTGAACAGAACAAACGGTTAAAAGCTTGGAAGTAAAAACCCTCGCGGCAACAGCCTGCAAGGTAGTACGGACGGGAAGTGGCGAAGAGAATAGGGAAGAGGAAATTAAAAGCGAAGCACCACCATAGGACACGCCTCCAGCTGGAGGGATAGAATTAAACAACCGGAAGTGCCGAGCCCCAAGTTTATGTTTTTGCAAACAGACCACCGGGGGCCGAACGTCCCCCGGGGATAACCCGTTGACAATTCCACTGTAGGATGACAGACATTACTGTCGTCTCGATACCAACGTCGGGATTCTAGTGACGGAGACCGTCGAAGGTTCCCCACTACTAGAAGGCCCAGAAGGGTCAAGCGACAAATTGCGATGAGCCGGGGACGCACCCGGCACGGACTTGGCAGCGTGAACGGCGGGAGGCCACAGATGAGAGCAAGACCGAACCCCCAAACGTGGAGGGTTCATGGCCCGGAGGGAAAGGGAGATCGAGCAGACACGGACGAGAACTAAGATGCAAAGAAGATGGAACAGAAGGCGGAACATGTACAGAAGGTGAGAAGGAAACAGGGTCAGAGGGTAAAGAGGAAATTGGATCAGATGGGGAGGAAGGAGCAGGGTCGGAGGGTGAGGAGGGAACAGGTTCAGAAGGAGATGGAGGAACATGGGTAGGAGGCAAGGGAGACGAAACTGGGGTATGAGACATAGAAGACTGCACAGAGGTAAGGGGCAAGGAAGAAGGGGCCGGGGTAGTAAGTAAAGAAGACTGAACCGGGTGAACTTCCGCCCGGGCAATGACATCGGCGATGCCAACGGAGGAGGCCAGCGAAGACCGGGGAGGAGAAAACATCAAAACGGAGGACGCCTCAACAACCGACTTGGGGGCCAAACCACCCTCATCAGAGGAAGCGCACTTGGACTCCGAACGGGGTGAGGAGGAACCCTTCCATTTCCGCTGAGGCAAAGGAACGGGAGGAACAGCAGGGGCAGACGCCTGGAGGAACTGCCGGATATCCTCCAGCGTCTCAGCTCGGTCGGTCTCACGGTCCGCAACAGAGGGAGGAACACGAGAAGAGACCAATGACAAAGGAGAGAGCTCAACGGAGGAACCACGAGGAGGGACCAAAGGCAGGGAAGAAGGAGCAACAGAGGGATCGCTAGAAGACGAAGGAGTGGGAGGACCGGGAGGACGTCAGAAAAGAGACGGACAGAGGGGGCGGGCTTCACGGAAGTCCATCCTGAGGGAGTCCCGAAGAGCCAGGACCTACTTCTCAAAAAGGAATACAGGAGAAGAACGCGAAGCCGCGCTGTGGGAACCTCCACAATTGGCGCAACGTTCATGATTCCCACAAGAGGAGCCATGATACGCCAACTGGTGGCAATTAAACAACGTATGGGGAGCTCGACATAACGGGTCACAGGGACGCGAAGATAACCAGCACGAAAAAAACGGGCAGATCCTTAGCGGGACCAACAGACTTACAAACCCTATAAACGTCCGTAACCCTCTGGGACGAAAGTTTATCTTTTAGTCTCGAAACATCACATTGCAATAATTCGTTGGAGCGAATCACTCACTGAACAAAATTAAGGCGAGGGTGAGGAACCGAAACTGGGACCTCCGAAATGGAGGACAAATCCCACACAGCACCACACTGCTCTCGCGAAGATACCTCAACCACTAAATCGCCACTATCACGGGCTCACATATGTCGGGGCGCCCCACAGCGGGACTCAAACTCCTCATTCAAATCAAACACGTCCAATTTAGAAAGCGGGAACCCGGAACTGGAATTCAGCACCAAGAAACGAGGATAATCGAAATCTGGATCTCTCTCTTCTGCGAAGAGATCTAACAAGCGCGGAAAAGGGACTTATTGAGAGGCGTAGTACGAGAACCAGAGAATTTTTTTATTATTCCCCATATAAAGTAGAGTATAAAATGGGGGGCAAACTCGCGTAGCGCAGGCAGTATACCGTCGAGACACCTACTCGGAGCGCCGGCCTAACCAGGAGGGTAACCCGTCGACCCCTGACCCAACCATCGTTTTAAAAATGGCCGGCCAGCCTCGGAAATTTAGCGGTTGGTGAAGCAAAGACCCACAAGAGCGCGACGGCGGCTCAGACACCCAGCTACCAACACAGGCAGGACCAGATAAAGGGTCGCGCCCCCTGACGGACAGCTCTGATACACCGAGATTGACAAACAAAAGTAGATGGAAGGACGATGCAGGGTGAAAGAAAATTGGTACAGAATACGAAGTAGGGGTTAGCGGAAGTAGAAAAAGAATGCCAAGCTGGGGCCGGAGGGGGCGCTGAGTCCTATCAGCACGGCAGCCAGGAGAGCAAATCGCTGTGCCCCTTACGGGCATGATAAATTACATATATAAAATAAACATGCTTATAAGTTGTACGTGTACATTGTGCATGTGTTAGGATGGATGAAACTGAAAATTACGGGCAAAAGAACATTTTTATTTTAAAAAATATGGTGGACAAAATGATCCAGACAGATAAAACAACAGATGTAGATGAGAAGGTACAATGATATAAGTTATTCAAATAATTTTCGGTTGTTATAATATATTAGTAATTGGTATGTTGACCTTTACTATCAATTACATAATAACATCTTCTGTTAAAGGACCGCGCACTAACCGAAGGCATTCTTCTGGTGTTATTATTCTCCATTAATCTTACAATATTTCCCAAAGTTCTTCAAAGTGCCTGTGTTTCTCTTCTTAATTCTCTCTCCGAGCGTCTTCCACAAATTCTCAATCGGATTGAGGTCCGGACTTACTTCCTCCTGATCCAGGAAATTCTTAACCAACTTTGCCATGCGGCAAGGTGCATTATCCTACATAAAAATGGCAGGTTTGACAAGGGAGGGGGGGGGGGCTCTCATATGGGGAAACAGCATGTGCTTGCAGCAGTTTTTATACACTTGAGCATTCACTCTACCCTTCAAGCGGACAAGTGAGCCAGTACCTTTCGCCGAAACTTGAATCTGCTCTTCACGTATAATCTTTCGGCAGGTATTTGACGGACGAACCTCCTGGCATCTGAACCAAATAAGTTGTACGAGTACTTCGATTCATCGCCGAAGTGTACTTTGGACCATTGATCTTCTTTCCATAGGAACGTGCTTAGTGGCGAAAGATAATCTAGCTTTCTTGTCCATAGGGCTGATCAATGGTTTGACTGCTGGTGTGCGAGATTTGAAAGATCTTTCCGTCAGGCGGCGTGATACTGTCTACCTGGAGACACTAATACCCAGTTTCATTTACTTCTCGGAAAATCCTGGCTGCTGTCTTGTATCGGCCCTTTTTTTAGATACGGACGATGGCTTGGTCATCTCTATGAGGTTTTCCTACGCCTACCAGTAGAAATCCACTGACACGTGAACCTATGGTATCGTTACGTGATCAAATATTATGTACACCACTTCTGGGGCGTTTAAACCTTTTAGGCTATGGCTCTGATGGATATCTGATCCTCTTTACTCAGCTTACCAATTAGCTCATGGATATAAACAGGTGTAGTAGGTCCCCCATGCATGTTTGCTGGTCGGAACGTGACAAGCTAATGACAGGGTGCTAAGAATTCATGGAAGTAAGTTATTATCCTAAATTAGTTGGTTGTCCAGATCATTTTGAATACCATTTTTTGTAATGAAAATGCTATTTTGCATCTAACTTGCAGTTTCATCCATCCTAAAATGTACAACTTATAGTCATGCTTAATTTATATCTGTAATTTATCGCGCATTACTTACATTATTCGGTTTGAAGTTTTGTGATGGAAGCCTAAATGTCCGAATCCTTATGGCCGCTACTGTATATGTTTGAATGATATGATTTAAATTATGACACATTTGCGAAGTAACACGAGTAGTTTCTCTGACCTATTTATAATTTGGACTACCCTTGACTAGTCTAGAACCTTTTGAACAACTATTTCTTCGGCATCGCAAACTCGATAGCATTATTCTACAATCTTCAATGCGAAAGGTCACATTAACTGTCTTCAGACATCAAATCGAGAATAATTACGAAGAAGATTTCTGAAGAAATAATGTCCCTAAATCTACAGAATGAGGTGAGTAATATAAAAGTTTAGCAAATTGTGGACAACTGCAAATTTTCCTCGTTGGGGTCGTCCTCAGAAAATTCCACTCCGCACAGTTCGGAGGATGCTTAGATCTGTTAAAAATAACCCGAGAAGGACTTGAAGGGAGATGATGAACACTTAGGAGAGGAAGGCGTCAATGATAGTTTAACAATGTCAAATATGTTGCATAAAGCGGCGGAAATGCTTGAACGGCGTCGGAGGAAGACACCTTTATTGAAAACATTTGAAAGCCTGTTTGGAAGTAGACCAATGATCGTTCGGAGAAAGATTTCGAATTCTGGAGCCATGTCGTATGGTCAGGTAAAACATTTAAATAAAAGGTTTACACAGTAAAACATGGAGGTGGATATATTAAAATATGAGTCAGTTTTCTGTACAATAGATGTTGATACATTCAACACGACGACGACCTCAAACACAAATCGAAATTGTTTCTTCTTGGCCATCAGAGTCGCCAGACCTGACTGAAGCCGATAGAAAATTTATGGCACGAACTAAACACCGCAAAGACGAGTAAGACAAAATTGCATGCGGTTCGTTTGAACCTTTTCAAAAACTATAATAATCGGCGGACGAATGTCATTGAGCTAAAATGTTTTACTATTGACTATTAGTTATCAAATTATATTGGGCATGAATACGTTTTGATTACAAATTCAGGTAAAAAGTCTTATTATTCCTTCATTTGTCTGTCAAAACTGTTGGGATTTGGGGGGTGTCTAGTAATACATTAGTTTCAGTGCCTCCATATGGTGGGATGTTATGGTATTATGTAGGGGTATGAATATATTCTGGATCAAGTGTACATGTATAATCATACATATATAAAGAAAATATTTAGGGCAATTGAGACAAGGGGCGCGTAACTACCAAACCTATTCAACCTCCACAACTAAACGAGAGGGCCAGAAGGAATCGCAATGCTTGAGATGCCAGCTGCAGCATCCCTCTTGACGGGCAGAACGAGAGGGGTAGGAGGTGGAGACGGGGCAGTACTGGAAATGGACGACACTGAAGCATCTAGATCACTCCACCACACCTCGACAGTTCCATTACTATGCCCCCACCCCCACCTAGGAAAGGATTCTAGGATCAAACTATGATTCCCCATTTTCTTTAGTACCTAGTTGTTCTTGGGCATTTACAAAATGCACTCACTCGGCTGCTTGACGCCACTGACAATTTTGATCATTTTCTTTTTGCAAATCCATCAGTATTTACCACCCCTCTTTTCTCCGCCAATCGCTTCACCCTTGGGGCGTCCCAAATAGCCGAGCGTCACTCTGCTGCACTGGCAGCGCGAAATTCCAAGTTGCTTCGTTTTCTTTTCGCCGCTGTAGGGCGTAATCTTTAGCCCTTCTCACGCATGAAAATAATTGGCGCTGGGGTGAGCCCCTCCCCCCCCCGCCCGTTACAGGGCGCGTTCTAACCCATCGAGATGCTATAAGCAACTCAGAGAACGAACAAATATCTACTTTTCTCTCTACATCGTCACTGCACTCAAGAACATACGCATTTTCCCTTAAAAGAAGCCTATTTGAGATATTCACTTCAAGCTCCCGCCATTCCCCCCACCCCCTATCCGTGGAATATCCCTGGCCTGGTCAAGCGCATAACCCCTCCGTTATCATTCTCTGACGCAACAGGCAAGTGACGTCAACAACTTTCAAGCCGCCCTTATTATACAGTCCAACGGCCGCGCTGACGCATCTTCGGGTATTATTCGTCAGTTGCCTGGGCATTTTTCGTCTTGTGGTCGGTGGAGGGTGTGTGTTTTTGTTTTTTTATTATTATTATAACCTCCTTCCCAAGCCAATTCAGCATCTCGAGAATATACTAGTAGAGATAGATGGCAATGGCATTACGCGAATTTCTATTAAAATGGACTACGGCTCGGATGAGTCACATTTATTCCTTTATCTACCCATATTAATGGATTCAATCTTCATTCATCATCCAACTTGGTCTTCTTTTTCTCGTTTAGTGACCAATCTGTCATGGGATGGGCGTCACTATGCCGTTATCTGCCTCCAATTTAGGCCACGCAACGCCCTTCCCCCGCCTTCTTCCTGGTCCGTCGAACTCTTAGTTTTTACTAGCGTCACACCCTCCATTACTCGTCGACATCACTCAACTTGCCATAGGGACAGAAGAGTTGCGTCCCTCTCCGGTGCCAAGTGCCCAAAGTTGTCTTCTCACCATGGCCCCTGCACCCATTTTCGTTTCCCATGGACTCAAAAGTTTCTTATTCAGGAGGAACCTCGTTTTAAAACATTTAGAGCGATACCCTCGTTGGTTAGCATTATAATAAATCAAAATGTTGATCGACGAACAAAATCATAAATCAAGTTGTTTACAAAAGACGGTTGAATATTGAGTTTGGGTGTCTGTATCAGGATGCGACGGAGGCCATTTCTAAAATGACCAATAGAGAAAGTGTTAAAAAAAGTACGAAATAAGAAATTGACCTAGTGTGGCAACAGAGTTAACCCTTTCAATCCCGTTGGGACATATAGATCTCAAAGGAAAGTTTACATATACCACTTTTATTTTACCCATTAAAATGTAATTGGGATGGGATCAAGCGGTATTTTAGTTCTTTCAACATTGGTATTGCCAGACGTACGATAAATATCAGCGGCGCCATTTTTATTTGTGGGAAATATATTGTTTGTGCACATGCTCCAGCTGACGCTCTAGTTTTTAATAATTTGTGCTCTGAAATACCCACATCTATAACGTGAAAGTGTGACAAATTACTCATAAGTATTGAAACTGGATTTTTTTTTTTATATTTTCGTTTACTGGATTGAAAAATTGTCCTAACGGTATTCTGATTTAGCCCTTTTTTTATTTTTTCAGCATAGCAAAACGAAGACTTTCTACCGGAGATATCAGTGAAACAATGAATGGGATAACAGTTCTACAAATGATAGTTATTATGATGAGAACTATAGGACCGATGACAGTTATAGTTCTAGGTCTAATATAGATTCAGAAAGCGATGATCTATCACAAGAAATAGAAGTCAGCAGTAGTAATGACGATAAAGGCCCATCTCGTGAATTAGGAACTAGACCTTATCTATGGTCAACTTATACTGTAGGCTTCAAACCAAAATGAAAATGCCGACTATTTTTAATCCTGTAGTAACTGCAAAAATAAGTTGAGCTTCCACAGAAGTTGAAATATTTTTGAAGTTGATCTAAAGTCTTTTTATTCGAATTCTGAGGAACTCTGGTAGGAGTGGAAGAAACGTCTACTCCAGAATTGATGGTAATCTTTGTCTGTATTTTGATTATGAGTTATAACAAAGTTCCTGCAATGAATATGTATTGGTCAACAAACAAATCCTTAGGAAATGATGCAATAAGTGATGCTATTTCTCGCAATAGGTTTCAAAAAATATTTTCGAAGCTATATTTCAACAAACCTGGAAAACCTGCAACAGCTTCAAAGATTTATTATATAGAAGTAGTTTGATGTATGAAAAAAAAATATTAATTCACGTTCAGACAGTCCATATCAGTCAATTTATGAATCGATGGTCGAGTTCAAGGGTAGGTCATCATAAAAGCCCGTCAAACGTGGCATAAAGCTATGGACAAGATGCGATGCTCGAACTGGTTATGTATATGATACAAATGTATATTGTGGCAAGGAAAGGCAGGACGTTGAAGGTACGCTTGGAGAGCAAGTGGTGAAGAAACTTGCTGAGTCAATAAGGAATCATCATGCATTGTTATGCTTTGATAGGTTTTTCACGTCCACAAATTTGTTAAACATCATCCCATATCCAGGTGTTGGGACTTATATGACAAACAGAAGAAACACACCCAAATTTAAAGGAAAGAGGAGATTATAAAATGATGGTATGCAAGGAAGGCATTTTGGCCACTAGTTGGAAGGACACTAAAGATGTGTACGTCATGAGTAACTGCCATGAAGCAAGTGAAACTTTTATTACTAGAAAATTGAAAGATGGTAGCAAAAAAGATGAATCATGCCCAACAGCAACTAAATTTTATAACACTTTCATGGGCGGGATAGATCATGCCTATCAAATTGTTTCACTTTATGAAATAGATCGCAAGTCAAAAAGGGTGGCGCAGCCCACAATGCATACATAATTCCATCTGAAATAAAACACAAGAAGGTCCCATTCATTACTTTCCTTGTCAAACATGCTAAATCTTTGATAACCTTAGGTAGGACTAACTTGCCTCGAAAGAAGACAAGGCGAGTAGGAAGGCACTCAACCTCATTCCTCGAAATACAAAACGCTGGAGATCAATCATATGGCAGATCAAGAGAAGAGTAGAAGACGCTGTGTTAGATGTGCTGCCAAGAAGTTCGAAAAAAGGACAAAATATTTCTGCAAGAAATGCAATGGTTCCACTTTGCATTGAATGCTTCACAGCACATCATACATAAGTCTGTCGCAAACATAACATTTGAATAAAATGTCTAGTGCATTACTTTTTTTATTTTCCACTTAAAAGGGTTGAAATAATTATGTAAATCCACGGCAGTTATTTTTTTATATTATTGAGACTAGGCAAATTAAAATTTAAAATCTAAAAAAAAGCCGCCATGGTTAAATTTTTATAAATTTTCTGAATTTCGCCAATTATAATAATTTTAAAAATGAACTATAAACTAAATTTCACCCCTTTCAAAATGTCACGTTGCTAAAATATAGAGTTATAGAAGAAGAAGATATATAAAAATAAATTTTTGAACTTCACCATTTGTAATTCTTTGGGTTTTAAACATTCGCAAAATTTCGATACTTACGAGGGGCGGTCAATAAGTTTTGCAATTTACGAGATATGAGGAAATGTGGTTTATTATTTTTCAATATAACTACCCTCGATCTCAATGCACTTGCGCCACTTGTCCCTTAGGCTTCGAATTCCCGACAACCAGAAATCTACCGACTGCTGTTCAATCCACTCTTGGACGGCGAGCTGGACAACTTCATCATCCCCAAACCGGCGTCCACGCAGTGCAGCCTTGAGCTGGCGGAATAAAAAGTAGTCGCTAGGGGCCAGATCTGGACTGTAGGGAGGATGGTTGAGCTCCACGAATCCGAACTCGCGCAGGGCAGATGGTCCAACTGTGGACTTTGACGACGTTGAAGTCGATCATGGGGCATGGGGTTTCTAGGGACCCAACGGGCAGAGACCTTGGTCATGGCCAAATTGTCGTGGATCATGTTGATAACACTTCCATGTGATATTCCAAGTTCTCGCTCGATTTCTTCGACCTTCACCCGTCGATTTTCGAGGATCATCCTCCCAACACGGGCCACATTGTCCTCGTTGGTCACGTTGGACGGGGGTCATTTTCAAGGGACTCACGACCATGGCAGAACTTCCTATTCCAGCGAGCAATGGTTGCATAGGAAGGGGCGGTGTCGGTGTACACTGCAACCATGCGTTCATGGATCTCTTTTGCATTCTTGCCTTCCTTGGTCAAAAATGTGATCACTGCGCGGTGCTCAACCTTCTCCATTGTTGAAAAATGTGTGACTGACGATCTGCGATCAGCTAGTGCTTCTTAAATAGACGAGACAGGAGCGTGCGGCTGCAGGTCCTGACTTGTCATAACTTGTCCTAATACTCCCACAAACAGCCATCACCCTTCCTCTGTTTTGCCCTCGATTCGCAAAACCTATTGCCCTCCCCTAGTATATTTATTTCTCAACTTCGCCATTTTGTTTGTTGATATTATAAAAGAATTATTTGAAATAACTTTAATAAAAACATAAGTCATAACCAAACTAAGATAAAATTATTATTCAAATACTCAAAAATATCCCCTTCTTAAATTATAGTTAGTGATGATGATGATGATAAATTCAACCAGATTCAAGAATACTGTTGGGACAAAAATATCCCACTTTAAAATACCATTGGGACCATAATGTCCCATTGCAATTTCATCATTGCAAATCATTTTAATGACAAAAAATGTATGTCAACAGCTTTTTATGGTCCAAAAGAGCATATTTATGAAAAAAATATTTAGCATCTCCCCCAAAAGATGTTGGTATTGAAAGGGTTAATAACCATGCAATAATTTCAAATTTTAACAAAGGAGGCTATGCGAAGGAGATGGGAACCTGCTCCAAGAATCCAATGAACTTCCGAATCCATGCAAATCCCTCAAGCTCAAAAGGCTTCACGTCAGAATTTAATCATGATTTCGTGCGCGCACATATCGAATGAGCCTTTCACGGAGAGAAACGAAGCATTAGATAGAAAGGCCGGGAATAACGTTTTGGATTCTAATCCTTATCTCCATATTGGCAAATCTCTTTGTTACTTTCGCCACTCATTTGCATTCAAAATTAATCCTCGTATGATAGAAATATATAAATGAGGGTATTTCCATAGCCAAAAAGGTACGTATCATAGAGGGTTTAGATACTAGTGATAACTTGACAATTCCAACGCATTACTTCTCTTTCTATTAAACAGATTTTTCGACATATGCTTCGTTCGGGTCGTCATCCTAAGCAAATGGTCATGATTCGCCATAGAGAGGTATGTAGTATTTTGCTCGGCATTTGACGTGATTCAGTGATTCCCCAATTGCATGTTATTAATGACTGGTTCTTGTTGTATGGTAGTATCAAGTGTGGGTACTCCGCCGAAAGATCGCGACTCAATGACGTCTTTCTAAACTTATTTTTCTGATATGATTTAAGGCGTTTAAATCGGAAAGTAGTCCGGCTCTATACTAGAAGTTTCCGTGGTCTAGTGAGTGACTCACTAGTTGATGCTTAAAGGTAGGGATCGACTTTGGACTACGTTCGGACTGTCTTGCTAAGTGCCGTCGTTCACACTGCTCTCGGCTTCATGCAAGTCACTCCAAATCTCTATCAGATGTATGATAGGGCTCGTACGAATAAATATCTTTCCGAGGCAACTTGGATCCGCGAGGCTTCAACGAGCTAATTATGGTTCCAAGTAAGCTAATTAGCACATCATATTAGTCTACATTTTCCATTAGCCAATTCGGTTTTAACTAAATAACGCGAGAATATGGCGTTTAAGAGTGATGAAATGAGAATTCCGTAGTGCCGGGTAACGCCTAATATTGCTTCTCCCCTTCATAGTAACAAGAGTTGGCAATCTCTTTCTGAAAGATGTGAGAAGCTGCGAGGAGTATTTTTCTCAGCTGGAAATGGCTTCGGAATATCTTACTGATGTAATTTTGTGTTGCCATATTTACTAATGCAATTATGCTTTATTTTTCCTGATCAACATTGAGATATATAGGGGACTTTAATTTTACCTAGTTTAACTAATTTTTTTGTTTGTTATCCAAACCACGTGGCATGGGGTGAAATGGAAGTCATATAAAGTTTCGATCACCGACTCATCATCATGACAGCCTCTGTTTACATCTAGCATAAGCAATATCATCCACATGTCCCTCTTTTCTTAAGCACACGATTACACAGTCCTAATTTTACACTGACCGACTCTTTAATTCACAAACACTCAATTATTCTTCCCACGACTCTATATAGTCACCCATTCTCCTTACTCCGTTTCAACCTTATTCCATCTTTGCTCACCAGGTATATCCAGATAGATCTAAATGTTTTGATTGATTTTAGCGTCCATCTGGGGACTGCATACGTGGGCACAAGTCGTCGAAATGATCTTACAACCTAATTAATGGCAGGTTAGATTAAAAACAGAAAAAAAAACTAAGCAAAAACAAAACGAAGAAGGAAACGCTCCAACGTCGGGAAGGACCCAAAGAGAGTCGAATGAAATGGAAGAGGTCAACGTCCTCCAAAAAGTCAACTAGTTCACAAATGTGTGCACGAAGCCGTCGCGAGTAGATGCCCTGGGTAGACTGTTACCCGTAGAAACTAGTACTCTCCCTCTTTTTTGCTACAAGTGAAACCTGGAGGAATGGCGCGCCCTCCCGGTCTCAGTGCCTGCAGGTGTAACCCTCCTAGCCCCAATACCTCCAGGAGGACCTCATTTTCACTTCCTCTATCTTTACCACTTTCTTAAATCTCGCCTTACCAATTTTGTTGCGTCATGCGGCCTCGTTGCTAATGCGCTTTAAATGTTGAGGGGGAGGGGCGATCCCAGTGTTCTGCCTCCAAAGTCTTTGAGCCCATAATTGATAATTGGTTAAACCTGAAGATCAGCGGCGCGACCGATGGATGGGACGCAAAATATTTCGTCCCTGTTCCAATATGTTTCATCTTTTTTGAGTAAATTCAAGGGGACTGCTCGTGCGGGAAGATATCACTGCGGGGGGACCACCCTATGATGATCCTGAGTTTCAGTCAATTAGAGGGGTCCGGGTGTCACCCAGTATATAATCATAATTGTTTATAGAATAATGTTCTAACGTTTTTATTTAACCAAACGCGCATGACTATTCATGCGCGGGTAAACGAAACATAAACGCAACTTAGTGTCGTTTCGGCTGACCCCCCCCCCCCCCACTTTTTCGGGCGCGCCGCCGATCTTCAGGTTTACGGAAAATTGTCTTCGTACGCCTTTACCCTTGCACAAACCTAATCGAAAAATGGTACAATTTATTGGTACCTCCAGTTTACAAAACTCGAGGTTTACAAATATCTGATAAAGTGAAAGGTTCAATTTCTTCGAAGTATTATAGATGGGTACTTTGTGGATGTAGTTCTTCATGTGCATGAATAGAGCTTTATTCATGCACATGTAGTAGTAGTCCCAAATCTGTCATTAGATGCAGCGATTAATTTCTAGAAACATTTTAGAGTTGCAGATCTATTAACACGTTCCCAAATTTTAATATAAGCTCTGGTTTGTTCACGCTAAACTCTATCATTACTTCCTAGATAAAATCACAGATTAAGATGTTTCAGGATTTTGTACCCCCTAATAGGGTTTGGAGAGAGATAGTCCAATCCCCCTCCCCTCTTCTATCTACTATCTAAGCTAATGTCTTTTGTTATACCTTCAATAGCTCTTTGAGAACAAAGACGAAAGCACTCGGAATCGTTCTTTTCACTGCTGTTTTCACACACACACATATATATATATATATATATATATATATATATATATATATATATATATATATATATATATATATATATATATATATATATAATTCTTGATAATTTTGTGGGCGTCCACTTCCGATGCGACGTCGGATGCCAACAGTTTTCCTCAGCTTTAGAGAAAAACGGAACAGTACTTTTATTTCCTCCTTTTTCTTTCAAAATTGCGATAATGGTATTCTGCAAGAATTCTTCTGTCCAGAGTCAAATTATTTTCTTGCAGCAATAATCGAATTAGAATCTTATCATCTTAAAGGGTCTTAAAAGCAAAATAAATAAAAATTGCCACAGGTCTTAAATAAAAAATACATTAAAAAATGCTACATAAAAATCAGATAGGCAAATTTTTTTTAAAGCAAATTTAAGGTAATTTAAAACTCTCGAAACAGAAAATTGTATTAATTTTGACAAAAAAAAAGGTAAAGTTTAATATGCCAAACTTGTTTCACCGTTTTAAACTTATTACTCTTCTAAATATGTACTGGTTTTGGTGGAAGGGGTAGACCCTAAACATCTAAACATTTTTTTTTACCTTTTCCTTGTAATTAAGATGCCTTAGCATTTTTCTAGATCGGCGCTGTACTTGTTCTAAGGAGACAAGAAACGACGGCAAAATATAAGATAGAACTAATAAATGTATAATTTTAACATTTTTTTAAGTGATACAACTTCGGCCTCATTTTCTTCTTTTGTTAACAATAATTACACCCAAGGCATTAATTACTTTGCACCAAAGTGGCCTCTGGTGTCGGGAAATTGCTGCTAATCCGCCGTAGAGAACCGTCTATGGACTCGCCTCATGACGTCAGGAGCGTATCTGTCGTGAGGAGTTAGTTACGGGATCGTACGGCAGTGTTGAACTTATTCATTAGTGGAACAATTTAAGTGTGAGTGCATCTGCGCGCACAGTGAGACGCACACTTCTGGCAAACGGCTTCATGACAAGAAGGAAACACTACTCACTAAGAAAGACATCACAGACAGGGTGAAATTTTGCAGGAGATACAAAGATTGTCCCAAAGTTATTATCTTTGGTGAAGCATCATTAATACTGCTTGGGAATTGAGGGAGGAAAAGAGGAACGCCACCTCAACTCTTGCAATGTGCCAACAGAGCAACATGCAGAGACCATACGCGCGTATGAGGCTGCTTCTCATCCAAGGCAATTGGTCCCCTTATATTTCTTCTCCCAAACACGCCTATCAACAAGGAATGGTAGCAGAATGCACTCCGAGAACACCCCTTACCAGCGACCTAAGAGCAGTTTGGTGATGATCCGAGCTTTGTTCACCATGATAGAGCGTGGTGTCAAACGGCAAAGGTGGCAACAAAGTGGTTCGAAACACAAACTCTTTGGATTATTGGGTCCCTGACCTGAAAATTGCCCTGACTTAATTCCATTTAGAACCTACGGGTGATGCTCAAACGGAACCCACACAAATTGTGACCAAACCCCCGCGCACTCTTGCAACTTTCTCGCAGGTTCCACACTCAAAGCTTCAAACCCTTTGGCATCATTCATAACCTTATTATTGCAGTCTGCCTCACCCATACTACTATCATTCACTACACACCTTAGATGCCTAAATAACGCACTTGCTCAGACACACACCATGAACTCTACTATCACACCTTACCCCATATATTTCTCAGCTAAAAACACATTAATTTCATGCCTTACCCCCCCCCCCCCTGTTAAACACTTGAATCAATATTTCCAAATACTATCGCTCTTAGCTAATAACATCAGGTTATTAGCATCCAAAAATATGAGCAGCCTCTAACGCTCTGCAATCTAACGCCTTTATCCATTGCACTCATTCGTAGTTTTCTCGGCACTCTATCCATATAGTAAACATCCATGGCACGACAATCTTTCACCTTTTTGGCAACAAAAAATTTTTCACCTCATCTCACAATTTACTACCACCTCTATCCATTCTTCTTAGGACCTGCCATAATGCCTCCTTATCAACCAGTCATACACTATAAACTCCCCCTCGCTTATTTCCTATTATATGCCCAATCAGAATTTTCCATACACCTTGGTTACAAGTACAACACACAACAGACATCCCTATGCAATTCTTACATTCACCTTTGTTCCATTTCTTCTTAAAAAGCTGTACTATCACACAAGTTTCCTATTCCTCTTACACTATTCCACTTTTAAAAGGCCAGATCTATTCCATTAAACTATGACCACATTTACTTTTACTATATCATCCACTCCAGCTTCCTTCCTATTTTTTATAACTTCCCAAGCGCTAATCATCTTTTCCATACTACAAATTTTTAACTTAACAAACTAGTCTCGTAATCTACTATAACTTCATCTTGGTTACTAGACTTTCTCACTTCCTTCACCATCCGGACCCTCCAATCCGAGTGATTGATTGCTCACCCGCAAGGGTATGTCAGGTGACATATGGAGACTCGCGTGCCCACCAGGCCCCAAAACCCGCAGTTTGCCCTCTCGGCCTCAATGCCTACTGACGGCTCCACAGCTTTTCACTTCCTCTATCTTCACTGATTGTTTTACAGATCTCTCTTTACACACTTGAATCTGCAGTTGTTGTACTCGTTAGTTTCTGCTTTAAAACAAACAAACTAAGTCAGTGTTTTCAATTAGGATTAAGCCGAATATCCCAAACCACGCCACAAACAAATTCTGTCCTTCTCTTCTGATCTTCCTTTCATCGAGCAACACACCGGTTGCTAAATCGTCCTTGTAGCTGCACATAGCGACGGTGAACTATTCTTTGAAGTGGGATGTTAATATCATCTCACTGAATAATGGTGCTCTCTGTCGCTTCTCCACGCTGACAGCCCTCAATGGCACGCCAGAATGGGGTATTATCGTGATCTAGGAAGTTGAAGAACTTATATTTCCAACCCCCCCTGATGGTACGAGCATCGTTGTCCATGTCGCGTCATACAGATCCCATAGAGAGCAAACATAGGTGAGCCATGTCGCAATCTCAAAGTGGTCAAGGCGTCATTGAGAAATTTGTACAACTGGGTACTGAATTGTGTAGTCGAAAGTTTCCACTAACATTTGCTACCAATCTTTGCATGTCTTATCAATAATAACTTAAGATGTTTCATTACTTTAAATTGTCTAAAGAACTAAAGAAATCTTCGTTTTTATTCACATTTCTGTAATGCTTTCATTTAGAAATTTGTATTTTGTTTGTTTATGGATGTATTTAAATTAAACATAGCTTTCTTGACTAATTCAGAGCCAAACTTGCGATTTTCTTTTCACTGGACCTTTTATTAACCAGGCAAAAATCGAGCCGTTTCACTGGTCTCACTCTTGCCATGATTCAGAAAAAAAGCCCCTAATATTTCATGTCTCACCTTATATACTATCCCTCTGCCACTATGCCTTAAAACTATCAACCAACACCAGTTCCCAATGTCACCCACCACTCGTTCCAATTATTCTATACGCTCTCTTCAATTTAGCCTTATTTCGAGATTGCGGGGGGCAGTGAAATATAACCCCTCAGTTTGACTCTACCATATTTTAACTTGATCGACCTAACTCGTGAGTTCACATATTCATATGCAACCCATGGATCATGTCACTATCACTCAAAGGGTCTTTTCCTCATCATGCCACTATCACTCAAAGGGTTTTTTGCTGTTCACGTTCGTTCCTAAAATGCAATATCAGCAATTTCCCTCCGTTAGATACATTCTCAATACCGACTCTCTTCTCACCTTGACGTGGATAAACCAGATTAATTGAACTTAGACCAAGGACACTTCCGTCCATTTCCGAAGTGAGTCCATCATGCCAGTGCGAGAGAAGAGATTTCTGGGAGGCGGCTTCCCAGATCAGTGACCCATATCAGGCTTTAGTCCAGAAAACGTCATGAACCCAAAGAGTGAAAAAAACAAACAAATGAAACTAAATAAACACTAACGAATAGATGTATTTATTATTTTGCATTCCGCTCTATTACATCACTCTTCACCATGCCTCCCCTCCCCACATGCCTCTACCGAGTAAGCGGACTAACTCAGCTACCCAGGTAATCGCCAAAATGGGGCAATTCTACACAGACGCTTGTTATACATATATATATTTTTTTTAATGCAAATGCTATATAGTGTATATAGCACTTTTCCTAATTAACGAGAGGAATTTTCTAATTATGCTGTTATAACGAAAACTAGATTGGCAACTATTTAGTTATTAATTGTTTCTAGGTTATTTTTTATGGGTTCCTTTTTGTTTTTGGTAAGTTCTGTAAGGTTTTGTGTGTTGTTTTTCCCGCCGAAAAGGAACCAAACAAGAAGCCTATTAAAGCGAACTTGCCGTGGCAAGATTTAGGCTTCAATTCAAAATGGTTTATCTTTGTGATACAATGGTGATTACGTTTTCGCGTGAATATTACTCGTTAATATGTAGAATTACCAGAACTAAACCTGTTTAAATAACCTACTACCTCTAACCTTCTAAATAAGTTAACGTTTAACGGTCTTACCTAAAAGGTGATGCTAATCATAATCGCGGCTTATGACGTCATACCGACAGGGCTAGCAGGGGCAAATAATAGCTCGACGGCTCAGAAAATACTTTCAAGTGCTAATAACTAGGAAAATAGTGTTTTCTGCGCCGAATAGTTATATTGATTCGGGTAGGCCTATGGAATAGATTGAAAGCATTTAAACAAAAAACAAACAAACGGTGGGTTTGTTAATGTATAGAATTACCCAAAATAAAACAAACGTGAGAAACTTTCATTGGGTCGAAAGGAAAGAGACCCCGAGGTCGTAATCGGTAATTCCCCGACCGGGTTACGAACACATTTCGGATCGGGGGAGGGGGGGGGGTGCAGTTTAAAGAGACGGGAGTGATCGTCACCCCGCGCAACGAGTCGCAGTCCACCTCGACGTTGGTGGAGTTTAGCTAAAGAAGGGAAAGATGCCAACGAAGAAACCAATTAGTCCCTGCCGCCAGCGGAAGCCTACCTGGGCAAGACGAATGGGTGGGGGATGGGGAAAAATGGGTAAACTTCATTGCCAGCTGATTTCTTCATCTCTCGTGAAGCAGGAAGACCAAATACATCGCGTACGCAATATCTTGAATACTATACGCATTTAAACAGAGGGTTGGCAAATGCAATAAACTATTAAGAACGCACATCACGTACACATAACTCCAAGGTACTCAAATTCCAACCGATTTCTTGGCTTTGGAGAGAATCCCAAATGTATTCTCGCCGTCCTGCTTATCCATCCTTCCCCGATGGCCTTCAGACTCCCGCGGGATGCAGGAGAGGAAATCAGGCTTAATACTCGCGTTATTGAAGATGGAAGTAAACAAAAACCTGCCTATATACGATAGCCCAAATGTGAGCTCGAAATATGAAAACTTATACTTTGATCATCCTTAGAAGATTTAAAGACCTTTTAAAGGAAACCTCTTTCACTATTCTCTTGGATCTCCTAAAACTCAAATATGAATTATTATTATTATTATTATAATTAATGCCGACGTTGTCAACTAAAGACTTATTTTGCATGGCGTTCTTCGAGATAAAAAGGTGCAGCATGAGGTTGAGGTCCACCAACGACTTTAAGCCTTAGTATGAGGTCTATAGCAACTTTAGAATCATATAAGTTAAAAGATTAATAAAATGTAACGTAAATAAATTGATTATTTAATACAAAAACTTATATTTATTTAATACAAAGAAATATTTTATGCGTTAACACTTCTAATGTCCCCTAAAAATGCTAAACAAGTCTACTCAAAGTGACGGAGGAGTCTCAGACTCAACACCTAACACGTATTAACCCTGTAATAGTCAGGGGATTCGCGTGAAATGGCTATATAAAAACATTATAGATATCGTACAAAAACTATGCCGAGCGAGCGAATAATAAAACTTAAGAAATATGTATATTCACCTATGTCTAATGTAAAGTGCTTAATACTTCGAGTACGGACAACACCGCGAAAATCTGTTAAGAATGAGTGTAAATAATTTCCACAAAATAGTCATAATAAATTAGAAAAAAAAATCAAACATTAAGAAATTCCTAAAGAAATCTTCTTATCATGTCGACAAAAGAAGAAAAAAATCAGGATAATTTCAGTTTACACAATGGCATTCTAATGGCTTGTCCGGAGAGACGAAACTCATTTCTTTGACTGATTTTATTTATTTTTTTTAACAACGCCAATTTAATGAGTGCCTTGAAGGTCATAGTCGCTGGAAGTAAATTTTAGGCGTAGTACTAGAATAGTTTAAAAATTCCACAAACTAAATAAACAACCAAAACAAACATGGCAAACAATAAAAATTAAGAAACAGAACAAAATCAAGAAGCACGCTCCAATGTCGGGGATTGACGTACTCCCACGGGCGCGGGAGCATGCGACACTTAAAAAAAGTCAGATAGTCCACAGGATATGTGCAGGAACATGTCCCGGATACAAAGAACGAACGTTAGAGACCTGGACAGCTAACGATCACGAAAATCACCCTGGCTGCGACATTCAACCAGAAAGTGCAGAACAGTTTGGGGGACAGCCCACTCGTCGCAGCTAAGGGTCGAGGGAGCGCTCGATAAAATAGCGGTGCGTCTCGTGAATGTGCGAAATTATATTCGAATTTCGCACATTCGCGGGACGCGTCCTGAAGCCGTGGCGGCATCGGGGAGTCGGTCGATGGGAACAGTGGCGGCGCAATGACATGCAACTTTAAGTTATCCTCAGCCATATCCAGACTTCTTTGCCAGGCATCTCGGAGGGCTGCTCTGATTCATGCCATGTAGTCGATGTGAAGGAGAGCGAGATGCTGGTCTGGTCGCGCAGTCCTCGCGGACTCTTTGGCGAGCTCATTCCCGCAATTCCCACATGTCCAGGAACTTAACAGAAAATAATCTCAACAACCGCCAAGCTCGCCACAACCATGACGTCACGGATAGTACGAAACGGAGGTTGTTGGCATTCCAACGTCCCGAGAGCAGTCAGGGCGCTTTGTGAGTCGGTAAAGATCACGATCTAGTCAGTTTAAGAACTGGGCACGACGCGTTATTTCCTGTACCGCTGACTTCAAACACAGAGGATATGATGTGGAAGCCGGCCCCGTCCTGGGACTTGGAGCAATCCGTGTACACTGGCACAAATCCAGCGGGACATGAAGCGTGCTCCAAAAAGGTCGAACGCAATACGGCCGGCGCTGTGTAAGCTTTGGGAGGAGAGGTGTGGCGACAAATAGTCAAAGGTGACACATTCCAGCGTGGCGTCTTGGGCGCCACCGGCCCCGAGAGCTATACCGATGCGGGAGTCAAACCCTTTGAGCTTAGGGTATGACTAGCGGCATCGGCACGGTCGAGATCGGCCACCGTGTGGTGGATCGAGTCCACCTTCCGCAATACACGCACGGCTGCAGATGCGTAAATATCACATTTGTAGTCAAGTTTGAACGAACAACGGATCGGTAGAAAGGTAAGGCAGTAGCACTATGCTGGACGTCTCGGAAAGAAGAATTTCCATGGCGCGAGTACAAGTAGCCCTAGGTCTGCGAATATGAGGCTCCCAGGTGAGGTGTCGGTCGAAAACAAAACTAAGGAAACGGTGTGAATCCACCACTTCCAGGCGAACCCGGTTTAGGAAGAAGTCCGTGTCACAGTGTAGCCGTGGAGGGCGGCAGTAGTGCACCATCATACTCTTGATCAAGGAAACCCGAAACCTATGCGTTTCGGCAGAGCGAAAGCTGCGTTTCAATGCCTATTGGATTCGACGCTCCAGAGTTGAAGTCTGGGCCGCGCCAAAAGAGGTCGAAAAGCCGTCGAAAAGCGAGAACATCTTCCGGCAAAACAAAAGTAATGCCTTTGATGCTCAAGGCAAAGAGTGTGACGATGAGGACACTTACTTGCGGGACGCCCTCTTCCTGCTCAATTGGGGGTGGAGAGAGCTCCCCACACCAAAACGCGGAATCGACGATCTGTTTTTTTTTATGAAATATAGGATTTGATATCCTTTAAACCTCTTCCTTCATATTCAGAGTAGCTTTCTGCTGTGGGATACGACGGCTAGGAGAAGGAATTTTATTTGCGCTAAAGAACCGACTTTTCATTTCCCAAAACAATTCGGTCCAGAAATGACTCACGGGCATTTCGAGCCAAGAAATGAAGCAATATTTAACCGGATACAAATCATGTGGCACACAAACACCATTTTTTATAGTTTAAAAAATCCTAGGCATTACTATAGCTTAATAAATACCTACGTATTACTACACTCATCTTTACACAGCTTTTAGAAAATTAGGACCAAGTTAAACAACTCTAAGAAGGATACTTTTGTCTTCTAAAAACGACATAAATATCGTGACAACTTCCCTAATGTATTCCTTAACGTCTTTTTCTCAAAAACCTTGACTTTAGTCCTGTAGGATCCAAAGCTGCAGTTAAAGTCTGTTGCAACCCCCCGCCCCCCATTCCTATGCTTGTGTCAATTGCATAGGTTTTTTCCCTATATCCTCTTATGAAGAAATGAAGAATCATCATCACGTTTAACTCGCGTAGGGTAAACTAGCCAATTAAGACTCGCCGCCTTCCCCAATTAAGACTCACTTGTGAGAAAAAATTGCTCTGCAAAAACTTAATGCACAAAATCAAAATCTTTTAGGTAGATGGCTTGTGATCATTTTGAGCCTAAAAGATTTTGATTGTGTGCATTAAGTTTCTTTTAGGTAGATGGCTTTAGATCATTTTGAGCCTAAAAGATTTTGATTGTATGCATTAAGTTTTTGCAGCGCAGTTTTTTTCACAAGTGCGTCTTAATTGGGGAAAGGTGAGTCTTAATTGGCTAGTTTACCCTATGCCTTTTTGCCCAGTTGGTGACATTTCATTCTGCGACCCAGCCCCCCGGCCCCCCGGAATGCAGCACGCTCATATCAGCCCATATGGGTAAATAGGAACGCAAAAGAACCATGAAATCACAACTGAACTAGCATAGAGAAAAGAAACTAATATAAACAAACGAAAGCATTTCCGCCTGGTGGAAAAAGTATGAGGGGGAAAAGAGTTGAAGGAAGTTGATGGATAGAATAAGTATAATAAAATGGTTTAGTGTCAAATACTTCAATATTAAACTTCCTGTCGACATATTGGTGATAAGAGGGTACTGGCACGGATGATGATTCTCGAGGACGGAGAGGGGAGTTTAGGAGGGATCAAGAGAAAACGCTCATGAGTTCTAATTTCATACAGTTGATTCGCAATGACCTACAGGGTGTCCGAAAAGTCACGCACCATAAGAGGTTTCTCTTATGATGCGCCATTTTTCGGACACCTGAAATTACATGTCCGTATTTCCGAGTGATTTCACATAAGTACATACATTGTCGGGGCGCCATAGCTCCTAGTTGACGTATATTGATTGTATAAGTTCTTTTAAATCTGAATATTTTTTTCAAAGTATATCCTGGATTTGTGCATCGCTTTCCTCCTCGAGAAGATAATTCCCACTGGAAATACGAGGGGGGGTTCTAAAAACTGTAAAAAAAACCAACAATCACAAGGACAAAAGCTGTCAGTTCAAATGTTTATTACCCGGATAAACAAACTAATCCTTTCCCGAATCTTTAATACAGAAAAATTGGGGATTTAGTTAATTTCGGGGATCGTGTAAAATCGGGAATGTTCCCGAAAAAAAATCAAATCCGGAATCTGAACGTGTGAATTTGACAACACGGCGAGCTGGAAACGTGTTTTTTAATTGACACAGAGAGGTAAAACTTGAGGAAACAATAAGTGGTGAACAGGATACAGCTGTAAACTTGCCCCTAGCGAATTCCATTCGGGAAGGAATGGACCAGCCGTTCGTTTGTTTTCTCGTCCGATTTCACCCATATTTCTCGGGTGGTGGGGTGGGTGGAGGGGGTCTCACTATATGTAGTAATCTGCGTTAGTGGAGTTTACGTCTTCGTGCGTTTCGGAATCATTCTAAAGAAAAACCTTTCTCTAGTAAGCGGGCAAAGCAAGAATCTTTTGGGTGGCAAAACAAACTTTAACAATATAGCACCTCACCATCCTTAAAGAGGAATGTATTAAGAATACGCAGAAAGCTTGAACCTCATGGGGGAAACCCTGAGAAGAGTAGAGAGATGAATACAAGATAAAGGAATGCGAAGAGAATGAAAAGAAATGATACAGGTCAAGGAACAAGTAAATACTTGAAATGAACAAAGAAACTAAAAAAATAGTAAATTGTAGTCCCGTTATCCAATCGCTATCGTGGACGGAGTATCACATCCTACCTTTCACAGCGAAGGCAGGAGTCGCCTCCAATATTTTAGTAGGGATGATTAGTTACCCGAGATCCAACCTTCCTCACCATATTGGGGCCCTGAATACATTAATAAAATCACTTAAGGGTCACTAGGAACAACCATGGTAAAGTTGAAGATAAGCTGCTCAGCTCCTAATTTATATTTAGAGATTATTCGTATATGGATTTGGTTATTCGTATGGGTATTTGGTTACTGAAAGCCGGGTTCGAGCCGGGCTATGAGTTACTATATGGCGGGGGGGCAATACTCTACCCACTCGCCCTCAGAAACAAATAGTATAACGAAAGATTTTGGAACAAAGGACGAACGCGCAATCGCACTACTTGTTCCTGCGGGCGAGCGGCACCAGGGCCGCTATGAACAACCAGGACCACCGATCGTCAAATTAAGTCTCACAAGGGGGTCGTCATCTAACCGTTATTGCCAAAGCGTAGCCCCAGGAGCAAAATAGCAGGTGGTAACTAAGAAACACCAGGAAAAATAACAAAACACGAACTTTTAAAAATATTAACACACCCCCACCGCGTAACCAAATGTGAAAAAGGGCGGACATGGCTATCGCAGCCCTCACGCGCCAAGTCCTCTCCTTAACGAGTTACGAAAAAAAGCTTGCACTGCTCTCCTCCTTCGCCAAGAGGGCGGTGCCGGACGACATCAAGCTGTTTTAGTCCTCCTCCAACGAGCGGGTGGGGTCTCGAAAAGACCCCAAGAGCGAAACAGGACCCCGGCAATTGCCGCTGACCCACTTGTCACATGGTCCCACGATACCAAGGCCGCCTCGAACAGCAGGGGTCGAGGGCCAGATCGGGTGACCTCCAAGGACTCTTTACTCATCGTGGAGATTTATTGAAAAAAAAACAAAAAAAAAACATAAGAGCATCTCCGCGAGCGAAGTGATGAGGTTGGGGTGAATTACACGTGGCTGTACAGACCAGGAAGTCGCGCAACTCTCAAGAACCTGGTTCCGTTACGGAACGGAGCCCGGGTTTTTTGCGAGATATTTTGTGAAATACGAGAAGAGTTAGGGGAATGAATAAAGGTTAAAGAAAAGAAGTGTAAAGTGATGTGAAAATTAAACCGCCATAGGCTGTTCTTACAACAAGGGACGCATTTCCAACTCGCCAAGAACAAAGTCCAAATAAAAGATCACTGGAACCCACACGTACGAACTCAACCCCTTCTAGACAAATGGGCGGGGAAGAAAGGGTTGAAAGTTACCATCCTCTATTTTCACAACCTAGTGACAAGCAAATCAGGGTCAGGGGTGAAAAGATAAAAGGAAAATGAAGATATGTGAGAATTTCATAAAGGACTTTACAAAGGAACCCAGAAATCATGCCTGAACCAATCTTGACGACTGACTCCGAACCGGACAGGTGTTCACAGGCCAACGTCCAGAGAGCGTCGGCAATCGGCGCTCAGGGGGGGGGGACAGGGGGAGGAGGGACACAAGAACAGTGGAAAATAGGAGGTATCATTAGGCCGCGTGAAGGTGGCGATGTTTGAAGGCATGTCCCGGTGTATAGTGCTTATCAAAGATCCAGTAACAAGTTCGATAATTATAGAACATGAGAGGATCCCTAAACCCATTCTTAATCACCCTGGCCCTTATATAAAACCTATTGATTGCGATTTATAATGATACCAGGCGATGCGCTGCGCTACTAAGATTAAAATTTAAAATCTGAAAAAAGCAGCCATGGTTAAATTTCTATAAATTTTCTGAACTTCGCCAATTATAATAATTTTAAAAAGGAACTCTAACTAAATTTCCCCCCCTTTCAAAATATCACATTGCTAAAATATAGTTATAGAAGAAGATATATAAAAATAAATTTTCTGAACTTCTTCATTTGTAATTCTTTGGGTTTTAAAAAATTCGCAAAATTTCGATACTTATATTTATTTTTGAACTTCACCATTTTGTTTTCTCATTAACTCTATAATTTAAGAAGGAGATTTTTTTGAGTATTTGAATAATAATTTCATCTTAGTTTGGTTATGACTTATGTTTTTTTATCAGTTATTTTTAAAACCCAAAGAATTACAAATGGTGAAGTTCAGAAAATTTATTTTTATATATCTTCTATAACACTATATTTTAGCAACGTGATACTTTGAAAGGGGGGAAATTTAGTTTAGAGTTCCTTTTTAAAAATTATTATAACTGGCGAAGTTCAGAAAATTTATAAAAATTTAATCATGGCTGCTTTTTTTTAGATTTAAAATTTTAATCTTAGTAGCGAAGCCATTGCCTGGTTTGATATTATAAAGGACTTATTTATTAGAAATAACTTTGATAAAAAAACATAAGTCATAACCAAACTAAGATGAAATTATTATTCAAATACTCAAAAAAATCCCCTTCTTAAATTACAGGGTTAGTGATGATGATGATGATGATGATGATGATGATGATGATGAAAAGAGGAGCTTGGGCTTCGCTTCGGTTTGTGGCCTACATCCAATCCGGCTTTGGCAACTGCCTTTTGGTCTAAATTATTTTTAAAAGGTTCCCCGTACCTAGCTCCTAATAATTTACTCTTGGTTTATTTTTTCACATCGATGCTTATTTTCGAGGCGTAAAGGCCAGAAAAAAACTATCGCAATTCTTTTTAAATAAGGAAAAAAGTCTTCACGATTTTTTTTTTCTAGAAAAGAAATTGCTCTGGTAATTACATTTTGCTCTACTCGGTTTTTTTTCTGGGGGGCGGGGGGAAGTAGCTACTTCATTTTTTTATAAACCTTCAATGAACTCTTAGAATAAACTTAAAATATACCTAGGTCATAAGCAAACTAAGAGGAAAAAATATCTATTATTATTCAAAACCTCAAAAAAATCCCGTTCTTAAAATATCTTGTTAGTTACTAAAAAAAAAGCTACTACAGCAAATACTTATAAGCACTCTTCGCAAAAGGAAGTAAGCTGATTTTATCCCTGGGAAGGGAATAGGCAATTCCAAGCTCGGGTTTGGCTATAATCGCCAAGTTCTTCTTTCAACACGCTCGACCCCGCAATAAGGTGTTCCATTTTATTCTCTTTTTTTTCGCTACTTTCTCTATTTTGGGGTCGGTGGATAATTTTGCAGGTTTGTCGCCGATTATCTTTGGTCCACTCATTCCTAATCCGGTAGAGAGGGTGGGGTAGTGGACAAGTCTGCTTTTTTCCCCACTTTCACTTCCGCCATCTTTATTTTCCATTGCTATCCTTACACAAGCGAGCGTCAGGTATATCACGAAAAGCATGCTACAGCTGACATCTTGACTGTGGCCTTCATGCCTCAATGTCTGCAAGATCTACGGCTATATATCTCAGATTCATTTACACCCCCACCCCACCCCATTTATCTTCCTTCACTTTCTTTACAGACATCTTAGAAACATTTTGCGCGAGAAGCAGTCGTTAATTTTCGCTTTAAATTGAAAGCAAAATCGCTGCGTCCACTAGCGCAGTTTGAGCGTCCAATTGTGCGCGAATCTCAGCGATCAAACAGACGAAGTATAAAAGGATGGATGGGCATCTTTCCTTTTAAAATGGCGTATTGGGAAGTTGGGAGATTCACTTATTCATTATAGCGCAGGACACACAGGTTCAGCCGCACTCAGAAGGGAAGGAACAGAAAAATTAAACTAAGTGAATAGGAACAAGTAGCAAAATGGGGGTGGATTACGACGTAGGCAAAAGGAAACATCTCGTTACACGTTGGGAGAAGTTAGGCCACATTGGCTATGGTCAGTCACGAGATAGTGACCCAACTCGGATTGACTTTATGTAGGGCGGCTGGGGTATGTTGAAACCACCTGTGATCGGGAAATCCCGTTGAGCCGTAGGTGTTAACAATGTGACTCTAGACAGGATAGAGGTTAAGGGGCACTAAAAGAATAATACAGGGGAATCAAAGTTGGTGAGAAGGTTGTATCAACGTCGTCGTTACAGAAAACGAGAATTCCAAATCATCTGGGATAAGCACACACTGTCCCCAGAACGAATTAAAAACGTCGCAGAAGTTTTAATCAAACACTCAAATTGGGAGATTATCATTATTATTCAATAGTAAGATCATTTACACAAGACTTCTGAAGCACTAAGAATAAAAAACCAATTTAAACCACACCTGAGCGCTTACATATACAGGAACATGCAAAAAGTAAAGAGACACCAAGTTAACTATAGAAATACCTTCATTTTCAATAAATATGAAAGTACATTAGTACGACTTCCTTTTAGGGGCTTCTAGAGCTGCAACATGCCTTAAGCATATGATCATTATGTTCTGAAATTACAGCTTATGGTATTTCCGACATGTTTGGCATATGACATTTAGCGTGTTTCTGGCTTGGGGGACTTTTCCAGTAAAGTCTTTTCGGGTATTCCACTAACCTGTTCTTTTGGGTTCATGCAAAGAAGTCGTTTGATACCCAAACTTTCATAAATAAGCATCTTTATTTTTCAATGTCACCACTTGAAAAAAAAACTGGTAGAAACCCGAAATGTAGTGTTCCGAGTTAATACAAACCAATTCTGCCCTCCCATCATTCCAAATTGCTCCTCATGCCATAACAGAAAAGCCACTATGTTCCACCATTGGTTGTAACGTGTTTACGTGAAACTTTTGAAGGAGTAAACCACAAACCCCCACTCATCCACTGTGTCAAAATTGAGCGAACCTCGATTCCACATGAAAAAAAATGCTATGCCAAAATTACAAAGGTTTGTCGCGCATTGTTCAGCTTACTCATTCCTCTTCTTAATATTGGTTATAGTTAAAAGAGGCTTTTTCTTGGCTCCACGCTAATAATACCTAAGAGAGTGCGTGTAATTTATCGCTGTTCTTCGACTGACTTGAATTTTCTGCCACTTTAGAAGCTTTTGACCGAGGGTTGTTCTCAATGGTTCTTCGAGCACCACAAAGACACCCTTTCAGAAGGTTCATGGCGATCAGGTCGTGATCCCTTGATGTTTCACGAGTTTCTTTAATTTGAACTATGTACATATAAACGTGCATATTCCGTGCACAATACTTATACCCACCCATAAACAACTTACAGTACTCGGACACCCAACCCCTCCTATCAGAACGAAAGCCCTTCGAAGAGCTATCGGTTCTCCACTGCAAATACAAGACTATGTACTGTTCAGGTGTGCGACGCACATCAAAAACAAATAAACTGAGTAAATAAAATATCCTCCATTAGACATTAAATAGAATGTTTAATGGCAGGTGTAATCGGGATTATTTTTTAAAGATTTAGACTGGCGGCAACACACAAATTGCCCATCATTAGGGTAAAAAAAATGTGAAACCAACAACACAAAAAATGATAAGGAAACTAAAAAAAAAAAAATGATTAAACAAAAAAAGTGCAAGGGGCGAATGCCACTAACCAGCTGTCGACCCTCAGGAGAATTCCTGTAGACTTCCTGGAAGAAGAACTCCGGAAGCCGATGGTCGTAGAAGGCACTATCGTTTCGAAGATTTACTGGGGTAGGTTGTCTTTGCCTCCCTCCGCCTCGAAAACTTTGGCGATCGGGGGGGGGGAAGCCTTGTGGAGAAGGGGGCGAGATCTTCGTCGTGTGCAGGGTCTTGCATCTCAAAGTGACCCCGTCCAGCCTTAAACAGAGGCGTAGGAACTGAGGCAATTTGAGGCTGTCTTCTTTCGTGGGGCTTGCCTCCGGTGAATCTAACGACTCTGTGGAGGTTCACATCCGTTTCGCCTTACAGGAAGAGGTCACGTAGCAAGGAGAGGGGGAACTCTGGTTTTAGCCGGGGCTAGGAGAGAACCCGTGGAGCCACCAGCTCTATCAGGGGGAGCACCTGGGAGAGGTAGAACGGGCAGACAGGTCCCGAATAAGCGTGGAAGCTTATGTTGTCGTAGGCACATAAGGGCCAAGAATAGAGGAGGTCATTTTTAAAATGAGAGTATGATGTCCCAGGTCATCTCTGGATAGCGTTGACATGGGTAAACTAGGGTAGGGTAGGGTAGGGTAGGTAGGATCCACTAAGAGTTAAGGCGGGTGATCACCTATTACTATCATACCCTGCTAATAGAACCGGGAGGGAAAGCTTGTCGACCATGCTTCAGCTTTAGCATGGCCTTTATCCCCCGCTATATCATCCACCCCATTGGAGGGTAAGATGTGAGGGAGGAGAGCTCAGATAGTGGTGAATATCGACAGAGTGAAAATAGTGAAAAATATAAAGTCATAGGTCCTGCATTTAATTTTTTTTAATTTTAAGAGCTCATCTGACGACTGGCTACTTGGGCATAAGTCGCCGTACTTACCACTGCCTAGTAAGAGGGTACTTTAAAATAGCAACATGAAAAAGAAAAAAAGACAAAATTAAAAAAAAGGAAGAAGGCAAGAGACTGGCGTCTCTCGGCGGCATAGGCACCATCGAGATCAGCTGCGGATGCAGTTATAGCTGTTGGCGAGTGAGGGAGGCGCTGGGCTCCCGCGTACAGGGTATAGAGAGTGGCATCTCCACAACATCGACAAGTAGGCTCTAAATGGGGGAAGTGCGGAAGGTACCGGTCGCAAGGCGAAGGCCGGTGTGGTAAATCGAGTCCACCTTCCGCAATACACGATCACTTGCGAATGCATAAAACTCGCATCCGTAGTCGAGCTTCGAACGAACAAAGGATCGATAAAAAAGTAAGGCTGTAGCCATATTAGCGCCCCAAGCGCTGAACGTCACGGAACGAAGAATATGCATGGCGCGGGTACAAGAGACCCTAAGGCTGCGAATATGAGCCCTCAGGTGAGGCATCGGTTAGATACAAGAACAAGGAAACGGTGCGATTCAAACACTTCCAGGCGTACCTCATTAAGAAACAAGGCTGGGTGAGAGTGGGCCGTGGAAGGCAGGAGAAGTGCACAACCTTAGCATTGGGCAAGGAAAACCGAAACCTGTGCGCTTCGGTATAGCGAGAAACGCGGTTCAATGCCGGTTGGAGTAAGCGCTCCAGAGTTGCCATCTGGGCCACGCCAAAAGAGATCGAAAGGTCGTCCACGTAGAGCGTAGAGAGAACATCTTCCGGCAGTACAGAGGTGATGCCGTTGATGCTCAGGGCAAAGAGTGTGACACTGAGGACACTTCCCTGCGGGACACCCTCTTCCTGCTCTCTTGGGCCGGAGAGGGCTCTCCTCACCCGTACGCGGAATAGACGATCTCGCAAAAATTCAGATATAAACATTGGGAGGCGTCCCCTCGCCCCCATCGTGTGGAGAGGCTCAATGATACCGTATCGCCATGCGGTATCATAGGCCTTCTCAAGATCGAAAAAACACTATGGCGTAGTGCTGTCTACGAAGGTAGGCCTCATAGACGGCATTTTCCAGTCGGAGCAGAGCATCCGACGTAGGGTGGAACTTGCAGAAGATGCATTGTGCAGAAGAAAGATATAGCCTCCGATGTTCAGAAAAAAGGTTGATGTAACATTTACCAATTTCTACACCAACTTGCACCCACAAGAGGTTAGAGAGATTGGGCGGAAACCGGCCGGAGTAGAGTGATCTCTCCCCGGTTTGCAGAAGTAGAGCACAGTAGCAATTCGCCAGGAATCCGGGAGGAGACCCTCCACCAAGATCCCGTCGAACAAATCTAATAGAAAGGCCATGCCTCGCTCACCCAGGTGTCGAAGCATGGCGTACGGGACATCGTCAGGACCATGGGCGGTGTCAGCACACGAAGCAAGAGCGGAGCACAACTCACTCACAGTAAACCTGTCGTTGAAGGGTTATCCGCCTCTCGAGGTGAGGTCCAGCCGGCGGCCTTCCGCGACATCACGACGTGCATTGATTGCTGGCGGAGCAGCATCCCGGCTGGAGAATGCGGAGAAAGCTTTAGAAACACCAGAAGATGGACTGGCGACCAACTTCACGGGTGTTGCCTCCTGTAAGTCTAACTACTCCGTGGAGGCGCGTGGCCGTTTCGTCTTACTGGAAACGGTCACGCTGGAGGAAGGGAGGGGGAGCCCTGGTTTTAGCCGGGGCTGGGCGTGAACCCTTTGTGCCGCCAGCTTTACCAGATGAGCGCCCGGGTTGAGTAGAACCCGCAGAAGTGCTCCGAATGGGCGCGGAAACAACCGTGCTCGTTGGCCTGGATGGGCCAGGAGCAGAGGGTGCCTTTCTAACTATTAAGGCATAAGACGTTCCAGGCAGAGCCGGGCGCGCCAGGACCAAGTCCTTAGCCTCGCGGAATGAGAGTCGATCCTGGGCCTGAACGGCCAGGATTTCTTTCTCAAGGAGATATGCACCACATTGCTTCGAAGAAGCGGGGTGCAGCTCTCCGCAATTGACACACTTGGCCACACACGATTTAGACTTATCGTGTGCGGCCTTGGAGCAATTTACACAGACTTCGGATGACCCTGACTTTGAACGTCTACATGAACGATTCGTATAGCCGAAGCGGTGACAGTAATAGCACCACCGCGGCAGTGGCACGAATGCCTTTACGCGGTAGCGGTACCAACCGGTACGCACCGACTCAGGGAGCTTGTGACTGTCGAACGTGACAAAGTGTAGGGGTGGGTCTCGACGCCCCTCCCTGTTTTCTCAGTACACGTTCGACCTTGACCGCCCCATGGTCGGCCAGCTCTAAGGTGATGTCCTCTATGGAGTAGTCACCGAGCTCCCTCGCATAAACTACTCCTTTCACAAAGTTCATGGTAGAGTGCGGTGTCACACTCACCTGGGTGCCATGAAATGTCCGAAGAGCACTTATCTTGGCCGCCTCGGCGGAATTCGCCGCATTCGCCAGAATGCTCCCGTCCGAGAAACGCGTCACCTTCGGCTCTCTACCAATTACACTAGCTAATGCTCTCCTCTGATGGATCTTGTTGCCCTTGGCCAACATTTTGCCATCAGTGGAGTGAAGCGTTTGTAAGCCAGCGGGCTCGAAAACGACAGGTGAGCTTTAAATGAGGGGCCCCGAAGTTATCGAGGCTCGGCCCTGCGCACTTTTGGTCTTAGTCAGGGGCTCCGCACCCGGGGGCGCAGATGAGCCGGATATGCCAATCTTGGCTTGGTCGCTTCCCGAAGCAGCAATCCATCCTTCCCCACAGCCCTCGCGGATGGAGAGGAGCCCCGAGTCTTCTTAGTCTTTTTTTGTTATTTTTCTTTTTTGGAGAGGAGGGCGGGGAATGAACCCGCTTCTCACCTCCGCTGGCAGGAGCCCCCAGGCCACATGGACCGGCCTCATCTAGGTCCTTCTCCGAAATGGAGAAGGTCCTGGCAGTCGTAGGGGCACAGGTCGGAGGAGATCCCTCACCTCGTTGTACTGCCTCGGAAACCCTAGCCGTTTGAGGAGGACCTTGCATAGGGGCGGATTTGGGTTCGGTCGCCCGGATTCCCCCCCCCCTCCCCCATGGAAGGCCCTACCATCTGAGGCTGGGTTGCCCAAAGGACAATATCTATCTCAGGGGGGCCTCCAGGACATCGCAGGTCACGTTGGCATCATTGTCACTAGTCAGGTATGGGGAGGCACAAGCCTTGACCCCAGCAAGGTTCAATATTCTGGCCAGCAGGTCCTTTGAGGGAAGCAACCGAAGGGGCCTGGCTTCCCTCTCCCCCCTAAGGGGGTTTGCCCTACCGACCCGCTTCAATGGGAAGCGGTCGGCTATGGGCTGCCTGCTGGCTTTCTTGGCAATCCCCTTGGAAAGAAAAGGAGGGACTGCCGCTTGAAACAGTAAGGTGCCCGAAAGCACCTCCAGAGAAGAGGGTGAGGGGGAGTCCCCTACACCCCTAGGCGTAGGAGAGGAGTAAGCCTCTTCTCCGGTTAGAGAAGTTTTGAGGGTCCCCTGCGCAAGCACAGGGGGGAGACCTTTATTTTTTCTTTGGAGCTGCCCGAGGGCGGCTCCGTCGATGTACAAGGGGAAATTTAGGGGAGATTTTTAATTTTCTCATCATTGGGCATGGTGACTCTAAATTTACAACGGGGTGCAATAGCTCATCACCCCTCGCAGTAGCCCGCCCTGCAAGGGGTGCGTACAGCCCTGGCAGAGCCAGGTGCCGCCATTCAGGACCACCCCTCCCGCCTGGTGGCCTGGCAGTCCATCGGCATGGCGGCTCAACCTTGGACACGGCGTAAAATTGATAGTGTGAAGAGGAAAGGAAAAATGATGTGAGGAAGTTATGGGTGGGGATGAAGCAGGTTGTTAAAAACAACCCATCCCGAACCGGAGCTCAGGGGTTAGCGAACATTGTCCCCTCCTCCCTCAGCCCCGCTCCGCGACGGTTGGCTGAGAAGAAGGTCAGCATCTACCCTGTGAAATTAGAGGCTGACCAGAGAAAGTTGTCCGAGAGGTTGAATGAAAAGCGAGGAAACCGGGGGGAAACACAAGTCTTTTGAAGGGAGAAGGAGCTAAGCTGGGTTCGGACGGGGTGCTGAATCCCGTCAGCACGGCGGCCAGGATCGCAAATCGCCGCGCCCCTTACGGGAGGCCGCCCAGAGAAAGTTGTGGGAGAGGTTGTAGGGGGAGAAACACAGGCTGTCTGAAAGAAGAGGCTAAGCTGGGGACGGACGGGGCACTGAGTCCTGTCAGCAAGGCGGCCAGGAAGGCAAATCACCGCGCCCCTTACGGGGAGGGAGGAGGACAGATAGAAGATAAAGATGTCTCCAGGGGTGAAATAGCAAATATTACCAGTCCTAAATACCCATGGGAGGAGAAAGTATTTTATTCTTCCACGAACCAGTGCGCGCTAAAGACCCAACGAAACCCCCAAATACTAACGAATCCCCTTGCGGAATCCATAACTAAAGCTACATCTCCCCCAAACCGCGTCAACATTCGGAGTTTCTTTTGTTCAATGCTCATAAATCGAGCGAAAAGTGACCCCTCCAACTATGGGGTCGCGTGTCCGTCCTTAAAAAACGGTGTGGTTTACCCCCCTCCCCCCGGCGCTATACAATGTACGAGGGTAAGAGAAGAAGCATTTCTGAAACCTCGCAGCCTCAATCAACGGAGGTGAGTTCTCCAATCGGGCTTGCCATTTGTATTGAAGCTTCCCCCCTCCCACTGCGAGTCGATAAGGAGGGGGGCGGGGAGGGGGGCGGGGGGGGGGCAGAGGAGTCGGGGCACCTCGATTCGGGCAATCAATACAATGCATCCGAAGGAATCTAGAGGAAGGAACGTCTCCCCTTCCATTACTTATAAGCTCCTGATTTGAAGAAATACGCTCGAGGCGATGGAACCCCGAGAAAGGGGCGTGACCCTCCTGCGCGTTTCCCTACCTGCAGTAGAGAGACCCCCTCGACCCCCTTGCGGATGGACATTTGGAGAAATACGCTGATTTATGAGTCGGACGATACTCGATCTAACGACCTTTTACCCCCTAGTCAGGGGTACTGAAGCGAAAATGGGATAAAGAACAGACAGGAGAGGAAAAAGAGAAGATGGAGGATGAAAGAGGACTCGTGCAGCAAACCTAACAACTCGAAATGCTGGGGCAGGAAGGGCGAATTCGAAGTACAAGATCATAAGTCCGAACCAAAGATGCCAGGGATGAAGTGTGACGGCACTAACGTCGCGAGGGGAGGGGGGTGTACAAATGACCGGAACGGTAAATAATTTCATTAATAATATAATTTTCAGTTTTACTTAAGAATCGAAAACCGGGGTTGGACACTGAGCCAGAATGTTTTTGACGAAGTCTGTCAAAAGGTGGCGAGGTTAGGGGAAGCAAAGGTCAATAGACCTAGAATAAAATCATAGATCTGCAGTTCATAATCGGTACAGCAAATGATTAATGAAAAAAACAACAAGCCGGGGCATTCTAAAAGAAGGCACAAACAGCCGTAATCACAGTGCAGACTAATACTAGGCTAGTTTTAAAAAACAGTTTATAACAAGTAACAAAAAAAAAAAGGAACAAAGGCTAAGACAAGCTAAAAAACAACAAATAGAAACAAAAAAGATAAACGAAAAAGCAATGAGAAGGAGGGCGAGCTCTGGTGTCGAGGGTAGGCCCGCCTACCCCCCCCCCCCCTCCCGGCGCAGGAACATGCGACCTACAACAGAGTCAAATAAAGTGGAGGAAGTCAGCCTCCTACAAAAGGTTGCATAGTTCGCAAGTCTGGGTACACGAAGCCACCCCCGAGTACAAGGGACAAGCGGTATCGACCCCGCTCATCCCGATACTGGTACAGGTAATGTGCGCAAAGATCACCCAGACTGGGTCATTCAACACGAATGTGTGAACAGTCTGGGGTCAAACGCAGTCCTCGCAGTAAGGAGCTTGGGGCGCTCCATCAAATGACGCGGCGTCCCGCGAGTGTGGCCAATTCGGCGGAGACGACGGAAAGCAACCTAAAGGCGTTGCGGCATTGGGGCTAAGTCCTTGAGTCATCAATATAAAAAGGTGTGCAAAGACTCGACGGTAAATATTTGTAAAAAAAGTCTCCTGACCAAAGTCGCGTGCTTTCACTTATTCTGATTTATGACCTTATGACCGTCAAAACTTTCAATAATTCCCGGACTTTCCTTGGGAGGACCTTGCAATTATACCATTCGAAAGAGAATGTAAAACAACATAGGGATTTCAAATTTCATTAGAATCGGCCGAATAGTTATGATGTTATTGCCCCCCCCCCCCAAAAAAAAAGCAAAACGGGGATCGACCGACATAGTGAGATATAGAGTCGCCCGCGACTAAACAAGAGGGAAAGTCTCTCCAATGACCCGGGTCATTTTGTGATAAGATGATAAATGGTCATTGCATTGATGGTTTCCCATGGTTCGAATCACTTACAAGTGTCTTGGAATGGCTAAATGAGGCTTCTGCCACTAGATGGCGCCACCCAGCGCCAATTCCGATGGCAGATTTGAAATCTCCAGGGTGAATAACCATATGCCCCATGGTCATATGGGTCATTTCATGGCTCTAAATGGGTACAATTGAACTTTACTCCTTTTGAAAAAAAAAAGCGACGCCTTGATCTGGCGCTTCGCCGCAGGTAAAAAAAAAAAACCCGCTTGCTTGCAAAAAGAGAGGAATAACGAGTGTAAAGTTGGGGTGCGAAAGGCCCATAAATAAGCCTGCGAGAACAAGTTCGCGCCCATAAATCTGGACCCGGCCTCCCGATTCCTCCCGCGCGACATCAGCGAAAAACCAGACACCCTTCCAAGCAGCCAGCCCGAAATAGCCGCGCTTCATTCAATACGCTTCTCTTATAATATATATAAGGTCAAACACGTTTAACGCATGTGTATGTACCCATGTTTGTCTATGTGTGTGTACACGCGTATATAGATGACCATGTATGAGTGCATGACGCATACCTTCAGCGAATGCGAAGGAAATAACGGCTGACGATGACAAGAACAAACAGCGAAGAAGAGGGTGAAGTGAAGAGGGGACTTAAACAATATAGCTCTTGATCCCATGCAGCAACGAGCCTATAGTCACGGGTCATATTCGAGATCAAGAAACTTGGCAAAACCATTGAGGGCATTTCCACTCAATGTAAAACGAGATGAAAGAAAAAAAGGATACATGCCTAAGACGAGGAATGTAAAAAAAAAAAAAAAATAATAAAAGATAAAAATACTGCTGCAACACCATTAATAATAGGGGTGAGTGTTATTATTATTAACTACAAGGAACTAATATCGTGAACGCACAGGCACGAGTCAAGGGTATCAACAAGAAGCGGCTTTGGAAGGGTCACAATTCGCCAATTAAGAATCCTAAATTGACGTGTGCTCTAAGTAGGCCCCTCTTTTCACCACGCTGACAAGACTTTACACGCGAAGTCCTCATTTTAAGAACTACTTTGCAAAAATAGAGCAAAAAAAGCGCACGCTGGGTTTCGTTTTCAGAGAATGAACGTGTTCTGATTAGGAAAAATACGTTTCTCTCTCTCGTACCATCAGTTCTCTTATATTCTTACATTATCTATAGCCGCTTTACTCCAATTACAATTACTTTCTTTGTAAAGGAAGCAATAATGAGATTAAATGAAGCAATGATGAGATTAATTACTGCAGATAGCAGAGAAAAGAGAAGCAACCGGAGAGGACTCTTCTATTTCTTCCTATTTATTATAAAGGATTTCTTTTTTTAATTAAATTTAAAGCAAAGACCAACGAAAGCACATCGGCCAAAGCTTCTAAAGAGAAATCTCTAAAGTGGACGAGAGAGAGGATTGAGAAGTGAGAAATATGATGAGAGAGAGATAGGAAAGTTAGGAAATATTGTGTATGAGATGAGGGCTGATGAAATGATTATGATTAAAGAATATAGATGGAGGCGGTACGGTGAGGGTGATGATGAATTGGGCGAGGTTCCCTGGCAAACTCTTTCGTTCTGCTTTCATTTTTGCTTTTGTTGTATGTCGTTTAGTGGTTTGATTTATAGCATTTAACCCTCATTTTCTGGTACTTTTGAGCATTTCGTTCATTTTGAATTTTCTTTGTGTTTCTTCGCACGTCGGTGCGGGTCTTGTATCACTTGAAGCTTTCTTAATGTGTTCATTTTGTTGTTTTAACTGTATCTGGATTTTTGTGGTGTCCTCGTCGGCTTCACATGATCGGTTGCCAATTTCGGGTTGGTCCGGTTCGGTATTTCTCCTTAGGTAATTATTTAAAGATCAGGATGATGTTTCTTTTTGTTTTTTATTGCTCCCTCTCCGGCCCAATGGAGCAGGAAGAGGGTGTCCCGCAGGAAAGTGTCCTCAGTGTCGCACTCTTTGCCCTGAGCATCAACGGTATCACCTCGGTGCTGCCGGAAGATGTTCTCGCTACCCTCTACGTGGACGACCTTTCGATCTCTTTTGGAGCGGTCCAGATGCAGAAAGGCTCTAAACGGGCCGACAGGGAAGACCGAGAGGGAGCGAAGAGGGTACCTCTTCGCATCCTCCCCGGCAAAGAGAAACCCACAAGAGAACAAACCATTCGGACAATTTATGCGGACATCGGAGTGATCTTACTAAGACTCAAAGAACAATATAACGGATACGTAGCGCTGTGCGATGCGGAAAAAGACCTTGACCTCCTCTTATCTGAGAATGCTGCGAAAAAAAATAGAAAAAATAAGCCTCGTACCCCGTACGCCCCCCGACGTCACGACAAAAAAGTTCTGGAATCTGCAGGCCCCTAGAAAGAGGGAATAGAAAAGGAACAGAGCTGGGCTACGGTAGAAGTAATCAAATTTAAGAAGCAAAGCGGAGAAGGGTATAATCACGTCTTCAAAGTCATTTTTAAGTCAACGGAAATCGCTAAGAAGGCAGCAGAAATGGGTCTACTTTCATTTTACACCAAGATCGTACCTACTCAAATACAAAGAGAGACATTCATTTCAATACAAGTGTGCTTCACTTGCTACACCCTCGGAATCAATACAGAAACAAAAAAAATAAAATCCTTAACTACAGAATTATCTCCAAGAATCACACACAAACCAGATTTGACCGAGGAACGATTGGCATAAAAACAGGTATTCACTTCACCAAAATAAAGGACCTTGAAGAACCATATCTTGCAGTAAAAATAACGATGACCACAGGGGACCTAATAATAGGTGGGGTATAGCAACCCCCTACGCGCCCATACCTGCCAATCCCAAATTTTATCAAGCCATTCCGTCGACCAGCCTCAACAATGCTCGTCGGCGATCTCAACGCAAGATGGAGGAAAACTGGCTACACTTCACAGGCCAGCGGCGCAGGAAGAACCCTGCAACTCTTACTGAGTAGACATCTCGTTAAAAGGAAAGGGCCAGACTTCCCAACGTTTCTCACAGACAGAGCCTCAACTACCCCAGACAACGAATTCAAGTTTCAGCCTGAACCATCACAGCGAACCCGGACCCGCTTCCCCATCTGATCATCTTAGTATGCTTATAACCATCTCAACCTCACCTATCCAGGTCAAAATAACTCGAAAGAAAGTTGTAGGAAAAAACGGATTGGAACAAGTATAAAGAACATCTGAGCGCGCTCGAGGTTGGTTCGCTAAATAACCAAGAAGCTGAGGAGATTGAGACCCATCTACAACAAGTTATCGCCAAAATTGTAGAAGCGAGCAACTTTTGCACCCCGACAACGGAATATCAAACTATACCAGCACCCAGGTGAGACGAGGAAACAAAGAGGAAAATGGAAGAATGCCGCAACTTAATAAAAGAAATAATATAATTAGGAAACACACAGGCGAGATACAAAAGATTAAGAGAAACCCGGAGGCAAATAAACATACTAATAAAAGGAAATATGAATCAGGTCTGGAATCACATAATAGAAAAAAAAATGGACAAAGAACGAGCTCCAGAGAAATTCTGGAATCATTATAAAAAAAATACGAGGATTTCAACCTAAGGAACGAATAAAACTGAAGATTGAAAACAAGGAAGTATAACAAACGAACGAACTCTAAGAGCACTTCCGAAACCAATGGAAGAAAATATTGTCCATTTCACTTGAAGAGAATGCTGAGTATAACAGAAAATACGAGGAAGAGATACTGCAGAACCTTGAAGCGCAACGAGAAAATATGGCACCATATAGACGCGTTGATTAGAAGAGAGACACTCCCTAAGGGGAGGGTGCCCCCTTTCACGAAGGAGGAATATCTAGCAACCGTCAAAACATTCAAGCAGAAGGCACCGGGTATGAGCGGCCTAACCAAAGCGCACATAATTAATGCACCATCAACGTGCATAGTTCCATTGTAAAATCTTTAATGCATGCCTAAACGCTGGTTATTTTCCCCAAACGTTTAAAACCGCGAAAATGATTTTCTTACCCAAATCGGGCAAACCAAAATATCAAGTAGAAAACTATAGGCCCATTTCACTATTAGAATTCCTTAGAAAGGTCCTCGAAAAACTCCTAAACGAGAGATTGACGAAACACCTCGAAGACCAAAATCTATACAACACACAACAACATGGGTTTAGGAGCGAGAGAGGAACAAAGACTGCGCTGGCAATCATAGCGGAGAAAATCGCAACGGAGATAGCAAAAGCCAGCAGAGTGGACGTGATACTCCGCGATGTTGCCAAGGCATTTGATAAGGAATGATATGCCCGACCTAAAAACCAAGATTTACGATCTTAACCTTCAAAGCAACCTGTGCAGAATACTATGCAACTGTTTAGATAAGAGAAAAGCCGTCCTACATATAAATGGGCAAACAAGAAGAGATTTTGAGTTGCAGACAGGAGTCCCCCAGGGAAGGTGCCTGTCCCCGACACTATATACCATCTATACAATGGACTTGTCACACCTGGCAGACGAATGCGCGTTGTACGTCCAGTTAGCGGACGACATCACGCAAATAATTTCCAGCAATCGAAAAAATCCACCCAACATCGCACAAAGGACGGCCAGAGAAATTAAGAACTTAAAATGACTACGAAACAAAAAACAAGACCAAGAGAGGAAGCGAAAACGTGTCGATGTGTAAATAGCTGCAGATCCTTCCTGCGGGCATTGATATACAAATGAATGCAGGTTTGAGAGAGAAAAATGAGTCCTGCATTGGCGGCCCATGATACACCTGACACCACCTTGTAGGAGATTGATTTATTATTAGGTGCGTATTTCAAGCGTAATCTGCTGAATATTGAAACTGATTTAAGTAATATTATAGTTACCTACGGATTACTAACTTATTTTTAGACTTTGAGATCTAATTCCATATTATAATGGCGGCAAAATCTCACTCAGGAATTTTTTATTAAAAAATCTCTTTTACAACAAATTAAAATTGATTTAATGACAATATGTAGCTCACATGTAACATCGCTTCATAATCGGATGTGATAACACAAGAGAGAACGAGGACACCAAGTCGAATGTAAATCGCGCATCCATCTGCCAGCTCCCCCCCCATCATCCCGTGTTGGTAGGCTTGCAAAATACATATTCAAGCAAGGTGGGCATGGAACACGCCTACAACAGCTTCTCCCGAAGGAAAATAGCTAAAGGTGAGCGGGAAGAGGCGAGTCTCCGCATCCTCTACCAGTTAGACCGGAGTCCGCGGTAATTCCTGGATTCCA
Organism: Ceratothoa steindachneri; assembly: GCA_963969495.1. Lineage (NCBI taxonomy): Eukaryota > Metazoa > Arthropoda > Malacostraca > Isopoda > Cymothoidae > Ceratothoa > Ceratothoa steindachneri. The sequence continues at coordinate 89,730,883 of OZ018332.1, read as the reverse complement.
TTGTAGGAAAATACCCTTCAGGCCTAAATCGAAGGGGATGCGGGGGCCGCCTTTGAGCTGTCGACTATATGGAAATTGCAGAAGATTTTCTGGAGACAACTGCCGGAACTTTTGGCCCGATAAGGCGCTAAAGGCGTCGCCGCCTTCAAGGGCTTATTGGAACGGGCTTGGTTCAATATACGAGCCTTCCTTTCCCCCTGCAGTGAAAACTTTAGTGGGCGGGAGGCAATGGAGCCGGAGTCCCTCGTCCTTTGGAGGGTACAGTCATTCCAAAGCGTCCCGTCCAGTCTAGGACAGGGGCAAAGGAGTCGAAACTCGCCTTTTGCTAACTCATTTTGGGCGCAGATTTAGGAAGCCCCGGGAATGGCCCCACGAGCACATTCTATGAGATTAAGGACTCAGTGGAGGCGCGCCGGCTGATTCGCAATTTTTGCGAAGGGCTCGCGCGGGGAAGGGAAGGGGAGGGGAGGGGAGGGGAGGGGAGGGGCCTGGTTTTAACCGGGCAGTGAGTGAGTCTGTTTTGCCGCAAGCTTTCTCAAGGAGGCGCCCGAGGTAGAACCCGCAGAAGGATTCCGAATAGGGCAGTGGTTATCGTGCTCGTAGTCTTGGATCAGCGGGTGTTTTTTTTTTAAGGAAATAACATGGAGAGCGAGGACCTATTCCTTGGTCTCTGTGAAATAGATATGGTCCGCAGCATGAACGGCCAGGACTTACTCCTCGAATATATACGAGTGAAATTTCTTCAAGGAAGCAGGGTGTGGATGTCGGCAATTCACATACTTGGCTTTATACAATGGGGCATAATCGTGTAAAACCTTTGGGCAGATTTCGGATTAACGCGAATTAATAAGTCTCTCTTTAATTCGTATGGCCGAAGTGGTGGGAATGGTGAAAACCCCGTGGCAATGACACGAATACCTTGAGGCGGTAGAGATACCTACTTGATGAGCCTGTCACGATCGAACGTGACGTAGTGTCGGGTTGGTCTCGAGGCCCCTCCCTCTTTCCTCATCACAAGTTTGACTTTGGCCGCTCCTTGGTCGGCCAGCTCTTCTGTGATGTCTTCCAAGTAGTAAAAACGAGTTAACTGGAAATAAACTAAATCTTTCGCCAAGTTCATGGTGGAGTGCGATGTCATCTGCACGGGCATGGAGTGTTCGAAGAGCACTCACCGAGGCACCCTGGACAGGATCCGCTGCCTTCACTATAAGGGTCCCGTCCCAGAAACAGAAACGGATAACCTTTGGTTCTTTACCTAGAACACTAGTGAATGCTGGAACATGTCTTTTGAGCAGCACGCTTCAACCTGATCTAATAATGAATCTGGTTACCTACCGTGTCAATAGATGGCCAGTGCGTCCCCGGACCCCGCATCTGCCTCATAAGTATGTCAACTAGGTCTCTTGCTCCTTTTCCTAGTTTTTTTTTTTTAGAAGAGGACAGACAATGCAACCTATCTCCCCCCCCCCCCCCATCCTCATCTAGACGGGAACCAGAAGCCAGACGGGCAATTTCAGCCATATCCTTCTCATCATGTCCTCATAGTGAGTTTATAAGGGACCAGTAGAACTTTATCCGGGAGTGGACTCTGGTGGTGCTCACCGAGTCGGTGTTCTCTCGAAGAAGTCCTATCGTCTGGGGCGAGGGCACTATGGGGGTACGCGCTTGCCTAGGAATTGGCCTCCGTTCAGCTATTCACCACCAGGTGGTGTTAGGGATCCCGACACAGGAAGTACTAGACCTATTGCTTGGTGAGGAAAAGTCATTGGACCCAGGAAGCCGACCAACATCGGAAAAGAATGAAGGGTATGGCCCAATAGATCCCACCATCTCCAGTACCACGAAGGGGGTTTGCCCTATTGAACCGCTCAAATTAAGGGGATAAGAAGAAACCCCTTGCGCGTAAACATAGGAGACTGAGAAGCGCCCTTTCCTCTAAGAGAAAATTATAGGGGTTCATCAGAAAGCACAGGGAAGGGAACCTCTTTTTCAGAGGCTGACCTACCCGAAGGCTGCTGCGGAAATGAGAGCCGCCCAGGGGTGATTTTGTTATAGGCCTCGCCCCAGTCCAACGCCAAAGTTAAGTAAGCGAGGTTGTGCAGTCTGAAACGTGCAGGCAGGGCAACTAGATTATACTAACGCTGAGGAAAAAAAACAACAGGATCTGAAGATCTGTTGGGTCAGGCCCAGAGACGGGACACTAACCTTTTAGTTGGCCTGGTAGCCAACAATGCAGTAGTTCCATGCACTTGAGAATGGCTGCAGGAAGGGAAAGGTGGGGGTTAGGCCATTAAGAGCAGGAAGAGGGGCAAAAAGCATGTTCCCATTAATTAATCGCACCCTAAATCTAGGGGAAGCCAAAAATCATGGTCTCTTAAATCATACGGGCGTTGAAGGGTGTTCAAGTCAATCCAGTAAACGAGGCCTTTACTAATGGCACTCGGGTCGATAGGACGTGCCTTTCTTCCAGCTGCCAAGTATAACAACCTACATTTATTAATTTTTTTTTTAAAGAGGTCATCTGGCGACTGCCTATTTGGGCATTAGACGCCGTATTAAAAACTGCCTAGTACTAGGCTACTCTAAAATCTAATGCAATAACAAACACAAAAAAACCCAAACACCAGAAATAAAAAAAAAGGAAAAGGAAACAAGTAGTAAGCAAGCTCCTGCGTCAGGGGAGGGGGGTCTCCCGGCGAAGGAGCGTGCGACATAAGGGAAAAAAAAACAAAAAAACGAAAACAAAAAAAACAGGTTAAATAATAGGGAGAAGGCCGGCCTCCCCCAAAAAGTCCAGAGTACAAGGGACAGGCGGAGGCGACCTCGCACGCCCCGGTACCGCGACAGGTAACGAGGGCGAAGATCACCCAGACTACGACATTCGACGAAGATGGGCAGAACAGTCTGGGGGACGACGCAGTCGTCAAAATAGGGCGCAGGCGAGCGCTCCATCAGATAGCGATGCGTCACACGACGGTGTCCGATTCGGAGACGACAGAAAGCGACCTGAAGCCGTCGCGGCATTGGGGGATAGGTCCATGGGAACAGATGGGGCGCAATGGCACGCAACTTTATTTATTTTGGCAGCGCCAAAATAGATCGAAAGGTCGTCCACGTAGAGCATAGCGAGAACATCTTCTGGCAGCACCGAGGTGATGCCGTTGATGCTCAGGGCAAAGGGTGTGACTCTGATGACACTTCCCTGTGGGACACCCTTTTCCTACTCCTTTGGGCCGGAGAGGGCTCCCACCCCCCCCGCCCTCGAAAGGCGAGCACAGTAGTGATTCGCCAGGAATCTGGGAGGAGACCCTCCAACCGGATCCTGTTGAACAAATCTAACAGAAAGGCCATGCCTCGCTCACCCAGTTGTCGAAGCATGGCGTACGGGACATCGTCCGGGCCATGGTCGGTGTCCGCGCACGAAGCAAGAGCGGAGCGCATATACTGGAACCTAGCCCTAGCCGGACGAAATTCACCGACAATGAAATGGTTCGGGCAGCGCTTATAGCGCATGTAGGCATAACGCTTCTGATTGAGAGCCGTCTCGCACTCGGCCGACCACCATGGGAGTGGTCGGCGTGCAAAATGGCCAGACGTTCTGGGAATAGTAGTGAGGCGCGCGGCGATGAGGTTGCCGGAGAAGAACTCAACGGCCTCATCTACTCACCTAAACTCCTCGACTGAGATGGAGAATTCAGTCATTTCCTGAAATACAGGCCACCGCGCCCGCGCCAAGCACCACCGAGGTGGGCTCTCAGGCGGCAGTTGCCCTAAAGATGATATTTGAATGGAAAAGTGATCGCTACCATGGAGGTCATCAACCACACCACCAATCAAAATCAGGCTGTGCATCCGAAGAGCACAAAGGTAGATCAAGGCAAGAAAATGAAGCGGTTCTCGGGCAGTAATGCGTAAACTCATCCACATTTAGGACACCTATCTCAAGCTCTTAGATCAGATCGGCAAGGACTTGTCCCCTGGGATTTATTGAGTAATCCCCCCAGAGAGGATGCCTGCCGTCCAGATCTCCAAGCAAGAGAAAGGGCCTCGGCAACCGTGCCACAACTCGGCGGAAGTCCCCCGCGTCGACACACTTGGCCACTCACGATTTAGACTTATCGTGTGAGGCCTTGGAGCAATTTACACAGACTTCGGGTGATCCCGACTTTGCACGTCTACAAGAACGATTCGTATGGCCGAAGCGGTGACAGTAATAGCACCGCCGCGGCAGTGGCACGAATGCCTTCACGCGGTGGCGGTACCAACCCGCACGCACCAACTCAGGGAGCTTGTCACAGTCGTACGTGACGAAGAGTGTAGGGGTGGGTCTCGAGGCCCCTCCCTGTCTTCTCATCACACGTTCGACCTTGACCGCTCCATGGTCGGCCAGCTCTAAGGTGATGTCCTCTATGGAGTAGTCAACGAGTTCCCTCGCATAAACTACTCATTTCACAAAGTTCATGGTAGAGTGCGGCCTCACACTCATCGGGGGGCCATCAAGTGTCCGAAGAGCACTTATCTTGGCCGCCTCGGAGGATCCGCCGCATTCGCCAGAACGCTCCCGTCCGAGAAACGGGTCACCTTCGGCTCTCTACCAATTACTCTAGCTAATGCTCTCCTCTGATGGATCTTGTTACCCTTGGCCAACATGGCGCCATCAGTGGAGCGAATGACAAGGAAGCGTTTGAAGCCAGCGGGCTCTAAAACGCCAGGTAACCTCTGAATGAGGGGTCCCGATGTTATCGAGGCTTGGCCCTGCGCACTTTTGGTCTTAGTCGGGGGCTCCGCACCCGGAGGGGTAGAGGGGCCGGATGTGCCGATCTTGGCTTGGTCGCCTACCAAAGTGGCAGCAGACCCATCCATCCCCGCAGCCCCCGTGGATGGAGAGGAGCCCCAAGTCTTTTTAGCCTTTTTCTTATTTTTTCGGTTTTTAGGAGAGGAGAACGGGGAATGAACCCGCTTCTTCTCTCCGCCGGTAGGAGCCCCCAGGCCAGATGGACCGGCCTCAGCCAGGTCTTTCTCCGAAATGGAGAAGGTACCGGTTGGAGGAGAGCCCCTCCCCCCCCTCCTCCTTGTACTGCCGTTTGAGGTGGACCTTGCATAGGGGCGGATTCGGGTTCGATGCTTGGCACCGAGCCCGGATTCCCCCCCATGGAAGGCCCTACCGTCTGAGGCTGGGTTACCTCAAGGACCATGTCTAATACGGGACGGGCCTCCAGTCGGCCATCTCCTCCCAGGACACCGCAGGTCCCGTTGGCAGCGTCACAAGTCATGTGTGTTGAGGCACAGGCCTTGACCCCACCAAGGTTGAGTATTCTGGCCAGCAGGTCTTTTAAGGGAAGCGACCGAAGGGGCCTGGCTTCCCTCTCCCCCCTAAGGGGGTTTGCCCTACCGAGCCGCTTACACGAGGGGCGGTCGGCTAAGAGCTGTCTGCTGGCTTTCTTGGCAATCCCCTTGGAAAGAAAAGAGAGGACTGCCGCTGGAAAAAGGGAGGTGCCCGAAAGCACCTCCAGAAAAGGGGGTGAGGGGGAGTCCCCTAGACCCGTAGGCGAAGGAGATGAGTAAGCCTCCTCTCCTATTAGAAAAATATGGAGGGTCCACTGCGCAAGCACAGGGGGGGGGGAGGGACCTCCATTTTATCTGTGGAGCTGCCCGAGGGCGGCTCTGTCGATGATACAGGGGGAATTAAGGGAAGATGTTTAATTTTCTCATCATTGGGCATGGTGACCCTATTTGTTCCACGGGATGCAATAGTTCATCCCCCCTCGCAGTAGCCCACCCTGCAAGGGGTGCGTACAGGCCTGGCAGAGCCAGGTGCCACCATTTAAGGCCACCCCTCCCGCCTGGTGACCTGGCAGCCCTTCAGCATGGCGGCTCCACCTTGGGCACGGCGTAAAATCAATGATAGATCGTGAAGTGAGAAGCAAAAGGGATGTGAGGAAGGTATGGGTGGGATGAAGCAGGATGTTAAAAAAACCCATCCCGAAACGGAGCTCAGGGGTTAGGGAACGTTGTCCCCTCCCCCCTCAGCCCCGATCCGGGACGGTTGGCTGAGAAGAAGGTCAGCATCTACCCTGTGAAATTAGAGGCTGACCAGAGAAAGTTGTTGGAGAGGTTGTATTAAAAGAGACGAAGTAAGGGAGAAATACAAGTTATCTGAAGGAAGGAAGAGAGGTTAAGCTGGGGCCGGACGGAGCGCTGTATCCCGTTAGCACGGCGGCCAGGATGGCAAATCGCCGCGCCCCTTACGGGGGTAACAATCTACATACGGCAGCCCCTGCCGGGCAATTTTAGAGGATGGTCAGATGGAGCCACCCCAAGACCTAAACCTCGGGAAAATGAAGTAATGGGAATAAGAAAAAAAAGAAAATATTAAAGAAATGGAAAATTTCAAATATTTGGACAGTATAATTCCAGAACCCGCTGACTGAGTAGGCGAGATGAAACGAAAATAACCATAGCAAAAAAGTATTCGGGTAGATGAAAAAGATTAACGAATATTTCTGACATGGATTTGAGATTGAGAATATTGAAATTACATGCATGGTCGACGGTAATATATGTCTGTGAAACGTGGAGGTTGAAGAAGAATTATAAAACGACTGGAAGCAGTGGAAGTGTGGTTCTTGCGCGGAATGACGAAAATCTCCTCGACTGCTAGTTACAAACGAAGGGGTATCGAGAGGAGCTTAATGAGAACGACGTCCGATGAAGAGTGTAATGAGAAAGCAGCTGGAATTTGTTGGACGCATTGTGAGAGCCGGTGAACAGGCTGGATTGAAATTGCCTGCTGGAAAGACCAGAGGCAGCAAGGGCGAGAGGAAAACAGTGAGCCAAGTTTATAGACGGACAAGAGTTGTGCGCCTGGTCAGACAGGCTGGTGAGAAAGAAGAATGGATATCCATGGTCGCCAATGTCACTTGACTGTCACTCCAGCAAGGTATGGGTAAGGGTATGGTAATATAAAAGGATCAAGAGCAAACTTAGATTCATATTGAAATTCGCGAGTGATGTTATACAGACAAATTCAAGAATATTTCGAGACAGTATTACTGGAATGCAAGGGTACTTTGGCAAGGTTCCAATTCACAACATGATTAGAGAAGGACATGCATAAATAAAGCACTTTGCCCACTGCAAAGGCGGATATTGCAGAGTTATTTGCCTGTCTGCCCAATGTAGCTCTCACGGAAATCCCTACATTGGATTTGATAAATACAAACACTTTGTTTCGGTGGTGTTTTTTTTGTTTTTTTTTACAAGGATCCGGTACAAAGTGGAATCATATTTAAATAAAATATTGTTAAATTTTTAAATAAGTGGGAGTGTTAAAATGACTGATAAAACGGTAAGATTAGGTGGTTTAGGGTTACAATAATAAAAGGAGTTTTGGGCTATTTTTTTTTATAATTATCCGAAAAATGTAGAGGGTAGCATGTTGTCAATATAATATATTTCTTGGTCAAAATATTCAGGGGAGAATTTCTGAGAGGCTCGAATGAATATAGAAGAAAGATAATAGAGGAAGGAAACAGTTTTTGACACTTTGATGGTGATTAAAATAGTGTATAAAAGAATTCGAACGTTGGCTTATGATAAGCTGCATAATTGAAAGCTTAGGTAGTTTTATGTATAAGTATTTGCGAGGAACTTAACTATTTATCTCTTCTCCAAATGAATTGATATTAAGATTATTAGGTTAAAGACAAAGACTTTAAACATTTATAAGGCACTAAGCCGTTAAAAATCACTCCCAACCTCGGCTATCATGTGTACACAACAGCTCTAGAAGACAAATCTGAAATTGACACGAACAAACTCCGAGACTTGAATTGCAAATATTGAGTAAAACAGGAATGCTACAAATTTGGCGAGTAGTGCATGGCTTTCGAGAATTTATTTATTTAAAAAAGGCAAAAACCAACAAGTTTCATAAAGTGATGAAATTAATGAAAGTAAAAATGTGAGAAGGCGCAGAGCCTCTGTATTCCCTGAACATGAATCACTAATGGAGTTCTGGACATCATTTACTAAACCTAGGAATGAAAGTAACAAAGAAATATATATGAAAAAGTGCGTCGAACGATGACGATGAGATAGATGCTAGTGCAAACCAACATCACACTACATCATGAGGCCAGGTAACATGCGCGCGAGGGGAGGGGGGGGGGACTTGAAAGGATTAACTTGAACTGGTCAAGAATGGTTCTCATTAACTTTTGTTAGGTTTTCATAAAATAACGTCGATATTTCGACCTCTCCTAATGACTGCAAAATGCAAACGATACATTGAACCAGTCTTGGAATCTGCTTCGCAAACACCCGGAACACGCGGCCGCCAGAGGAGATCGCAAAATAATAATAAAAAAAACGAGAGGGAAATCATTCCTAGAAAGAGGGTTTGAAACTACTGTGATTACAAGAGAAGAAGTGGCATTTAGTATTGTTATCAGACCCGCGAAGCCGAGCAGGTGCGAGGTTATGAGAACTGAGTCGAGAAGGACGATGGGTTATGTGCGTAGCAGCCGGCTCACCCGTAAGAAAACGAGCGAAGAACTACCGGAGGAGGAGAATGATGCGTGGAGTTCATTAACAGACGAATAAGGAAGGCGAGTGGCTACAAATCATGAGGGTAATGAACGAAAGAAAGGAAAAGGGTGATAAGAGAGAGAGAGAGAGATGAGGGAAGGGCGTTAATAGGCAAACCGGTGCCTTCTTCCATTGAAGCAAATCTGCCAATGAAGTCTATAAGAGAGATCTGTAAAGAAAGTGGTGAAGATGGAGGAAGTGAAAATGTGTGGAGGATATATAGCCGCAGATCTTCCTGCAGCCATTAAGAGGCAAACTGCGAGTGATGGGGGCAGGAGGGCAAACTATCCTCCAGATGTCAGCCTCCCCTCCGTTGCGTGTGCATAAAAGGATATACAAGGAAAAGAAAGATAAGGAAATAGAAAGAGGAGGGCGGAAAGGCAGACATGTTAAAAAGCACCACCCTAACTGGAGCCAAGAGATGAATGGACGAAAGCCGGTCGGCGACCAGACTGCAAAATCATCCACAGGACAAGAAAAGTAAGCGAGATGTTATCCAGTAAAGAAAGGAGAAAAAAGGGGTAAAATAGAAATGTCAAGAAGGAAAAGGCCAAGGTAAACTCAATCTAGTTTAAGGATGCCGGCAGAACTGGGGGTAGGAGCGTTTGCCGCTCATCCATGCACTAGGTCTAGTCTACACGGGCCATCCTCTTACAGGGCCCTATGAGGGAAAGGACTGCGGGTCAAAACATCCAGGAGCAATCATGTACATACGAATAAGCGCCCCAAAGTGGACTTTGAACCCACTTGGGTTGCCCGCGAAGTCGGGGCGGTGAAAAAGAGCAAACTAACTCGACCGAATCCGTTTCACGGTTGCTCTTTGCACAACAATAGCACCTCACATTTCATTCATCCCGAATCAGCGTATCCTAATCAGTATAAAAGCCAGAATCTTATTTCCTAGTACATATCTGTGGCATTTCAGCTAGACACGCCCCTTAGTAATGCCACATAGTGCCGCTCGTGGACGTTCTTTGATAATAAGTGACGCCATTTATTACAAAATTGCGAAATGACCATTAAAAGAGATGGCGTCATAGGTTTCACACACTAATTACAGGATCTGTCAAATTTAGAGACCTTCTGTAACTCAGACCAGAAGCTAGGAGGAGCAGCCCTTAACAACAACATACTTGGACCAAGGTCTTCGTAAAGGGATTCCCAGAAACCTCATAAATTCGACAAACATCCCAATTTCGAATCATTACAAAACAGTGTGGATGCACTAGAGTTCAGGCTGGACAGAATAGACGTTTCCAAACTTGTTGTTGAGTCAACAATTAAGTATAATTTTAGAACAAATTTCCTCAGGGAAATTGGATTCAAATATTGTCAGCGTTTTATATTTTATGAACATTACTTTTTATAGATTTATTCAATCAATTATGAAATGGCAAAATATTAAAATAGTGAACAATGACACTTACAGTGAGGAGAAATGAGTAGTATACCTTCAAAATTCCATTTTAATAGACTTCCACCCCATCAAATTTCATGAAAATAGAATTGTTTGGCCGTAACGATGGCCATCCTGTCTGGAGGAGACGGCAGTGCCTACAACCCTAAGAACACCATCCCGGGATACCATGAAGTTTGGGGAAGTTAGCATCATAATGTGGGGGGTTTCTCATCTAAGGGTGCCAGCAATATCTGCATCATAGATGGGACTATGAATTCGGCAATCTACAGACATTTTAGAAGATTTGTTCGCTACTCTAGAGACCTTGGACTTGGAGAGGGATGGTTCTTTCAACAAGATAATGATCCAAAGCATACTGCCTAGTCAGTCGCCAGATTTGATTAATTGGTTTTAAGTGGCTCAAACACTAGGTAATTGCCACTCGCCAGATTTGAGCCCAATACAGAATTTGTGGCGAACATTGAAGAGCAAGATTCATTTGAGGGGTCCCAAGAACATCAAAGAATTGGAGGTAATTTGCAAAGAAGAATGGGCCGTAATACCGAGGGAATGTTGCATCGCAGTAGTGAAGTACTACAGGAAACGATTGATGGCGGTGAAAGCTAACAAACGTTACGCAACTAAGTATTAATCACCAAATATGGATTTGTACGAATACTTTTTTCACCCCTATTTGCATTAATTACAAATTAACTGAATATTAAGTCAGTTTCATGCCTTTTTGTGCACAGAACTTTTAACTTTACATGAATATACATCTATTGTGTAAATCTCATGTAGTTTGATGGGTTGAAAGTTAATAAAATTAAATTTAGAAGGTGTACGAATACTTATTTCTCCCTACTGTATGCTTATCTAAAGTGAAAGACGCAGCAAAACACGTTGAGAATTGTATACATTCAATTTTTACATCTCAATTATTTCCTACATCTAATCTCTTCTTCAGCTTAGTTAAAATATCGGTAGCGAGACTAAATCCGGCTTCTAAACATGTATATTTTAGAAAGGAGAATAAGTTAAACAGTTTTGCATAGTTTGCGGTAATTATTATTTGGCCTAAATCTGAAAATTTCCTTCAAGTGCAATAATTTCGCTTCTAGAAAGGAGGCTGTAGCCTTCCTATCACACTCTCCATTAAATAAGAAATAATCCATCCTCCTACCTTCTATCATCACGAAATTTAGATTGCTAGGTACTTCTTCCAAGTATGACATGATTGGAAAAGGAATACAAATTTTTACTACCAATGAAATTTTGAAGAACACTAATATTTCTTGAACTCCCCAAATAATTGCACGATTCTCTTTAATTGTAAAATTGCAGTTTATTTGCGGTTAATTTAAATTTGAATTGATGCCGCAAGATAAAAGAGGTGGTTTTCAAATCGATTGAATTTACCAGAAAATGACTGACCGTGTGGACATAAATTACACGTCATGAAATTCTACAAGCTTTTGCAAACAGTTTTCCATCTTGACAATCATCTTAATTCTTGTATGAATGAGCGAATGGATGCACTTTTTATTTTCTTCGTAATACAGCAAACAATCGGCTGTTATGGACATCTATGTTTTATTTAGTCTTAAAAGTATTAGAAAAGCAACATGCAATTTTTTCAGTTTGACTTTGACAAGTTGTCTGCTACATACAACAAAATTAACTTCTTAATGTTTTTCTTTTTTACTCGAAGGCAGTCGCCAGATTGGCGCTTTAAAAAAAAAAATTACTCCTTATTTACTAACCAAAGCTGAGGCTTCATTCCTTGAAATTGGGATTATATTGCTAACGGACATGCCCTACTATTAAAAAAATACGAACATGTCAAAAAAAATAATGTTACCTTTTGAATTACTACTTAGTTTGGTAAAAAAAAAAAATCCTCCATTATTGCCTTTTTTACGGGTGCTTATTTGAGCTTATAATTTACTGAAGTTTTGGCGTCTCACGAATCCTATCTTGCTGCAGTGTGATTATTAAACGAAATGTTCTTTAAAAACTGGTTAGCATCTTTTTCCATAACTTCCTCAAATAGGGAGGAAATTCGTACGATCATTGTAATCCATCACTAGCAAATGATGGATTTTTCTTTACATATACAACATAGACAAAATCGAAAGGCATTCTACAATTTCCTTACCATTTAAAGATCTAACTTGAAATTGTGAAGAGAAAAGCTGCTGCTCAGATCTACTAGATTATTCGCCCAATATAAGTTTGTACTCCTTATAACAATTGATTCCATCTTTATTTAATATTTATGCCTGCGAAATACATTTCAGTGAATTAATAAATATGAAATAACTTTGGGGATATTAATTTGCTTAACAAACCCCTAATTTCTTTCAGCGCCCATCTGGCAAAGGCCTTCGAGGGCATAAGTTGCCGCAATTAAAAGTTCAAGCCTAGTACTAGGCTACTTTAAAATTCTGCAAAACAAAACCATACAAACCAAAGAAAAACAAAAATTAAGAAACGGAACAAAAGCAAGAAGGAAGCACGCTCCGGTGTGGGGAAAGGAAAACCGAAACCTGTGCACTTCGGCATAGTTGAGATGCGGTTCAATGCCTGATAGAATCGACGATCCAGAGTTGGAATTTGGGCCGCACTAAAAGAGATCGATAGGTAG